>JAAGKR010001617.1:78540-118467 GCA_011419295.1 Clarias macrocephalus
TCCGAACCGGGATAAAGATAGCACCGTAATTCGTAACTTTCTTAAAATAATTGCGGTGTTTACAGGGATAAGTTACAAGTTTAACCGGGAGACCTCTCCAACACGGCTTTCTCCTACATCACCAACACCGGAAGTCTCAAGCTCCCTGACCTTTAATCGATTTACAAAAAGTGGTGCTGGACCAAGGCCAAGGATATCATGAAGGACCTCAGCCACCACAACAATGGACTGTTCTTTCTATTACGGTCAGGAAAGCGCTTCCGCTCCCTGAAGGCCAACAGAGAGAATAAGGAGGAGCTTCTGCCTGCAGGCTATAAGTAATCTCAATCACAACATTACAAAGGAATTAACACTCTGAGCTGCTCTCTTTACACTCTGAGCTGCTCTTTTCTTTCACTTTGCTATTTGCACACAATATTTTTGAACACAATGTAAATTGGTTACTTGCTGCTCTCTCCACTACTTCAACTAATACCTTATCATAAAAAAGGTATTTCTTTACTGTAACGTGTTACGTTGTTGTGTTGTCATGTAGCTCTTCGTTTGCACATTTGCATGTGCACTTTGTTGTCTGTTGTCTGTTGTTATCTCTTTTTTGTATAGAAATTGATAGTTTTTAGGTTAACTTAAAAATGTAAAAATCTTGCGTTGTTAATTTATGTTGTGTTGTTAAATGTATGTCGTTGCATGTATGTAGCACCTTGGTCCTGGAGGAACGTTGTTTCGTTTCACTGTGTACTGAACTGTATATGGTTGAAATGACAATAAAAGCCTACTTGACTTGACTTAATACACACCACATTGCTCATATGGCACACTGAACATTTTGCACACCACCGAACTGCACTGAACCTCCCGAAGGCCTGTTCATATAGTTTCGCCTCCCAAAACCTAGTGTCGGCGGAATTAACAGCGTCGCCAAAAAGGCCGGAAGGCGAGATGGGGCCACGATCCTTATCCTTAATGCCCATGAGGTTTCTCCGTGGACATAGAATGACCAATAGCACGGGCCGTCTGCTGTTGCACAGAGAGACAGATCTGTGGCTCAGCGCAGCTCTGTGAACGCCCTCTCATCAATAGACCCACCAGTGCTCAAGTCTTTCAGCAGGTCAGCCTGGTAGGCCTGCAAAACCGTCATGGTGTGCAGTGTAGCATCAGACTGACCCGCTGCCTGAAAAGCTTTCCCCACCAGGGAAGATGTCAGTCTACACAGCTTGGTGGGAAGTGTGGGCTTTTTAAGGGAGGATGATGTCACAGGAGAGAGATAGCCCGCAAGCGTCTCTTCTATCTGGGGCATCATCATATAACCACACGCCTCTGCATCAACGATATTCGAATAAATCGATGTCATCGAAGTCGATGGCACAAAAACATGGGATGAATAAGGTTTATTCCATGAAAGAGTTAATCCTTCATGGAGATCACCAAAGAAAGGGAGGGGGATGTCGCTGAGGCCCCTCCCCCCCGGCCACCTGACAGAAACGTCGTCTAATTTTGAGTGCTTGGGGGAATTCTGCGTCGTTTCTGCAGCCAGTCAATATGCAACCGTTCGACCGCACGTGTTACTACTTCGAGTAACTCCTCATATTTGCTTACACACATACACAAACACAATGCGATCCTTGAAGACAAAAAGACCTGAGGATGTTTCCGGTTCACTCCTATTTATAACCCGCAGGTGCACCTAATCAGATGACATCACCTGACCGAGGTTATATAAGCCAAAATTTGGCGTGTTTGATACACACATGCTTCACAACCGGTTGAACAAAGAAATGTTCCCACAGCGTTTTTGCCCAGCATCGAGTGAACTACACTACATTACATCTTAACTTACATCTTAATGTTTTTTTTATTATTATTTTCTATATTTTATTCTATATTTTTTATATTCCTATTTTTTATTCGACTATTTCATTCCAGTATTTTATTTTCATAGTTTTTATTGCTTGTAGATTATGTAAATTTCTAAAAGTCCTTTAAAGTATCTATAGTTATACATATACATATTTCTTATATTTCTAATTTCTAATTTCTCTTATTTTCACACTGAAACTTTCCTTTTGAATCTTGAGGTCATCAGCAGTCGTATAAGCATTTCACTTCATACAGCATCATACTATGTATGACTGTGTATGTAACGAATAAAAAATTGTATTTGAATTTGTCAGAATTTGTGGGTTTTGTTCATCCACCCACCTCTTTTTGGTTCTCAAAGACAGTAAGGTCTGGGAAGTTTTTTGGCCATGTGTGTGGGTTTTAATCCTGGATTATAGCAAAGTTGTAGGCAAAAGTAGGCAATAGGCAAAAGTGTGTGGTCAAAGCTGTGCATGCAACCCAAGTTGCATGAAATCCTGGTGGTTAGACAGACTCATAGTCAAAAACAAAAGTTTGCAGTTAGTTGTCAAATGCAGGTTTTTAGGCAGAATTGTGGTTAGAGAAATGAAAATTAGAGTTAAAAACTGTAAATGCAGTTAGCAATATTATCCTGAACACTTGGCAAAGTCATAGTCAAAAGCGAAGTGAGGGATCAAAGCCGGTAGGTCCCTTTTCAAAAACTACACTTGATGCTGTGTGAAAAATCTATGGGAACGTCTCTTTGTTCCACCGGTTGTGAAGCATGTCAAACTGTCATCTGATGAGGTGCACCTGCAGATTATGAATAGGTCTGGACCAGAAACAACCTCAGGTCTTTTTCTCTTCAAGGAAAAGTGTGCAAAACAGTCTGTTTTCAATACTGTGGCGGCAGTTGAAAAAAAAAAAGCGGGCAAAAGGTGTTTATATTACAGCTCATAGTGGAGTTTGAGAGGAGATCTGTGTGAGAAATTTCTCTCAAACGGCGATCTCGACACCTTCTGCTTCAAGTGCTTGGGGGAAGAGCACCCTATCCTCAGGCTTGAGGGAGAAGAGGGAGAAGTGCGTAAAATGGATTTTTCCTTTTCTGTCGCACTCTCGCCGGATCAGGAGGCTCTCGCGTCCACTTCTCAAGTGCGTCCCGACGCTTCTTCTGAACAGGGGGAAGAGGCTTCCTCTCTTGCTTCTGCAGAGATGGACATTGACCTCAGATTGCCCCCAAGCGCTTGAAATTTAGATGACAGGTTTAAAAAAAAAAAAGGAAAAACCTGTCAGGTGGCCGGGAGGAGGAGCCTCAACGGCGCGCTCTCCCCTTCTTTGGCGACCTGCATGACGAGGTTAACTCGTTCTTGAAGTTAACCTTACTCTTCCCGTGTGTTCGTGCCACTGATATCGACTTATTCTAATGTCATTGATGCGAAGGCGTGAGGTTATACAATGATGCCCCAGACTGAAGAGACGCTTGCGGGCTATCTCTCTCCTGGGAGCTCATCTTCACTGAAAAAGCCCACACTCCCGACCAAGCTGTGTAGAGTAACATCTTCGTTGGTGGGGAAAGCTTTTCAGGCAGTGGGTCAGGCTGGTGCTGCTCTGCACACCAGCGCTTCGGCATCAAGATGTTGTCCTAGCTTATCTTGATTCTTTAGGATTGAGACTGAACGCCGGGGAAGGCATTCTCTTTCCTGCTCAGAGGACAATGTATTTGGGTGTCATATGGAATTCGATCACAATGCAGGCACAGCTGTTTCCAGCGAGTGTCAAATCCATTCTCAATACCCTTAAGGAAATCAGGCTAGGCCAGAAAGTGATTGTTCATTACTTTCAGAGTGTTTTAGATCTCATGGCAGCTGCCCTTGGGCCTTCTGCACATGAGATCGTTTCAGTTGTGGCTAAGCGCCAGGGAATTTCATCCAAGCGCCAATCCCCAGGCAAATAATAGTTATGCGCCAGGGGCCTCGTACCCTACCTATGTGGTTCAGACCCCGGTTTTTGACTCTGGGTCCCACTCTAAGTCCGTGTTGTCGTCACAAGATGCTAACGACAGACGCTTCCCTCAAGGAATCTGGAGAGGCTATCGCACATCAATTTTTCCTGGTGGCTCTATTTCTGGCCCTGAAATACTCTGATGGCCCATAAGTGGTCCAGAAGGGGACCAATTAAGAGATGCTGGTCTTCCAGCCAGTGTAATTGAAACGATACTAAGTGCTTATGCCCTAGTACTCTCAGAACGTACATAGCCGCCATTCCGGCTTGTCATGTTCCGACTGATGGGATTTCTGTAGGAAAGCACCCTTTAGTTGCCCGCTTTATTCGTGGAGCGACGGTCCCTTCTTGGGAATTAGCTATTGTGCTCAAAGATCTGGTTGATACCCCCTCAAACCACTAGAGTCAGTGCCTGTCAGGCTTCTGACCCTTAAGATGGTTTTTCTAATTGAAGTTACTTCTCTAAAGAGAATTGGGGAATTGCAGAATCTGTCGGTTTCGCCATCCTGACTAGACTATGCCCCTGGGCTAGTCAAAGCAGGAAAGACTTCACTTACTGTGTCCAGTATGTGCTCGTCAGTTTTATGTTCACCGTACTAGCTAGTGGCGTAAATCAGAGCAGCTTTTTATTTGCTATGGGGGCCGCAACCGGGGGCGGCCGCCACTAGACAAACGCTGTCACATTGGGTGAGAGATGCCCTAGCCTACGAGGTGCGTGGTCAGACTTTACCTCTAGGAATTAGGGCCCATTCAACCAGGAGGCTTGCCTCGTCAATTGCTCTGGCAAGAGGTGTCCCCTTGCAGCAAGTTTGTGATGTAGCAGGTTGGTCCTCTCCACACACATTTTTCAGATTTTATAGTTTGGATGTCCATGCTACTCCATGCTCGCAGGTCCTCAAGTCAGCATTCCAAAGTTATGTCTGAGACCTCTTTGGTGATTGTGCGCACACATTACACAACCCTGGGGGTCCAGACACTTGCAGTGCGGCAGTGTTGGTATTCTCGTTCTCATAGCATTTTCACACAGCATTGAGTGTAGCTTTTGAAAGGGAACGTATCGGGTTACTTTGCTGAAACTGTGTTCCCTGAAAAAGTGGGAACGAGATGCTGCGCTCCAATGCCGCAGTGCAGGCGTGACTGGATGTCCTTTCAGACAAAAATTTACCTGAGGATGTTTCCGGTTCAGCCCTATTTATAACCTGCAGGTGCACCTAATCAGATGATGTCACCTGACCGAGGTTATATAAGCCAAAGTTTGGCGTGTTTGATACACACATGCTTCACAATGGTGGAATAAAGAGACGTTCCCATAGCGTTTTCACACAGCATCTCGTTCCCGCTTTTTCAGGGAACAGGGTTACAGCAAAGTAACCCGAGACATTTATCAAGGCCATGAAAAACTCCATGAAAAGCATGAAATAAACTGGCAAGAGAAAAACTGGGCTAAGGAGCACACTCAAGCACATGCTAAGCTCTCTTAAATACCTGTAGTAATCAGCAGTGAATGAGCATCTTGTGTGAGGGCGGGGAGGTGCCGTGGGCATGGGAAAAAACATGATAGCGGCTTGCGAAGAGGTAGTGGAAACACACACATGGGTTTATAATGATGTAAAATCCATAAATCAGGACTCAGCACTTGGTACATTTATAGCTCATAATGCAATTTTAAATTATACTGTATTTTACAACATGATTTTTAAATACTTTTTAATGACACATTATTATTGTGACTAACTTGATTTTCCAGGTCAGTTTTCTTCTTCTTGTTGTCCTCCAAAGTGTCCTGAAGTTTTCCCAGTTCATCTTGGACCTTCTTTAGAGCTGCCTGCTTCTTTTTTAGACTCTCTGTGGCTAGGCTCAGCTTAGCTTCTGCTTGCTCCAACTTCTCTTTCTTAGGGGCCACAACTTTTGCAACTCTGAGAGAGAAGATATTATAGAAATGATTAATTTCACCATAATCTTTTCAAACACTTTTGGCCCTAAAGAATAATTAAACAGTGCTGCCTGTATTTTCCCATTATGAGTCATGCTGAATCCAGAACCAATCCCAAGATAACACCAATATTTTTAAACAATACAAAATCCGCTTTGGGTATTGGCCATACAATTTATTGTTTCTCATTATTATTATTTTTTTTTTTATGAGCTGAAGTTTCCACATCACAGCACACAGTATAATTAAAAGTCAATCCCTGCTACAGGAATATCTATTTGATATCATCCAAATGAGGATGGGTTTCCTGTTGAGCCTGGTTCCTCTCAAGGAGTTTTTTTCTTGCCACCATAGCCCCAGCTTTCTCTTCAGAGACAATGGTTAATTATAAGTTATACATTTCCTTGCATTTTTAGAACTTATTTCCATGATGTAAAGCTGATTTGCGACTATGGCCATTGTTACAACTGCTATATAAACAAAATTTTATTGAATTAAATTGAATGGGAAGCATTCTTGTAGTGGTATGATTTGGGATGAATATTTGTCCGCTCATTATACAAACTCACTTGTCATAAGCATCCATAGCACAGACCCACTTGCAAAGGCCCTCAGCTGCAGTGGATGCCGACCGGATTTTCTCTGGGACAAAGTCCGGGTTGGAGATGTATTTGTTGCGGATGATCGTCATGTAAGCAGGTGGAATGTTATCTTTGTTGTACTCATGCAAACTCTGGAGGAACTTCATGTCACCTAGAAGCTTCTTGGCTGGGCCCCAGAAGTCCTCAATCTTTTTGCCCGGGGTTAAAGGGTCAGGGATGCGGTCAGGTTTTATGCCTTTGAGGATACAAATGGCCTCCATCACAAGTTTGACTCCAGCTGGAGGATTTTTCATGGACTTCACCAGCGTAATATCCTACAGAGAAGCAAAGTTTTGAGTTGTTAATGCAATGTACTAGCATGTATAGTATTTGTGTATTATATGTTTGCTTGCCTGTTGAGTAAGTGTATCAAGTGCAGCTAGAGCTGCCTGCAGGATGGGCATAGCAACAGCCAAGTCTGCATCACACTCATCTTTGATGGCCTTGGCAGCCGTGGCCTGTTCATTTGCCTCTGCCTCTTCCACACGAACAACCTTCTCTGTCTTGGCCACCTCCACAGATTCACGCTCAATCACCACCATCATCTCATCCACTTTTTTGCTAGCCACGCGAAGCTCAGGCTGGAGCGCCTCCAGTTCAATTTGCATGGTGGCCACTTGAGCAGCAGCATAATTTAGCTTCTCCAGACCGACCTCATAGCGCTCTTTTAGCTGCATTACCTCACTGAAGAGAAGAGGATATTTTACTAAAGTAATTTACATGCTGAAATGTTTTCCGTCAGCTGAAATTTAAATATATAAATTGACACCATAATTAGTGACACTCATGAATATGCCTAAAGGCACTTACGCTCTCTTGGACTCCAGCAGGACTTTGAAAGTGGAAATGAGCTCCAGATAGGAAGTTGGAGTAACGTAGTTGTGGCGCTGCAGCTCAACCAGAAAGCGTACTGAAAGATTGATGGTGGAAATGTGGAATTTCTGGCACATGTCTATGCAGCCAGCACGGACATCATCTGTCATCTCTGTTTCCTCCAGGAACCGAGATGCCACAGCCTGTAGCGCGTCATCTGGCCAGCTCTAAAGGGTAATAAAAAAACATGGTGAATCCTGGTAACAGATGGCGACATGCTACTTACTACATGAACAAGAATTGTTTTTGCAAACACCTGACCATCACATCCTATTCTAGACTTAAGCCCCATTTCATTTCCACAACCTGCATCCAACTTTGTGGGAAGATGGGGAATACACACAAAAGTATGATGGTTAGATGTTCAGATACTTTACTATGTATATAATACATCTACTGTATATAATATATACAGTATATATACAGGTCGTTCCCTACCTACAAACAAACGAGTTCCGTCCCGGGAGCACGTTCGTAAGTCCGACAAAATGAGTCTAATAAGCCTTTGACACGAATATACAATGTAAAGCATACCAGTCCACTTGAGTAAATCTGTACCCTTTCCCACACTGCCATTCATGAGGCCAAAAACTGCAGTCATGCCTAAGGAGATGACTCTTACAGTGAAATGTTGTCTTTGTGACTTTAAATCATGAGGAGAATACTAGATGCCATTTTGTCACTGTTTTCCACTCTGTTTTCTCTCCATTTTGAGCTGTTTGCAACTGTATTGGACTATGGACTGCTTTGTTGAGGATTTTACAAAATTAAGATTATTCACCATCAGGGCAGCTTTACAGGACAGATATTTTCTATCATCCAACTTCCGGATTAATTCTTTGAAACTGTTAAGGCCGACTGCACCCCCACACGCACACACAGACAATATACCAAACTTTAGACAATTTATACATTCACTATCACACTGAAAATATAAAATTTTATTTGTATAGCGCTTTTAACAATTGTCATTGTTACAAAGCAGCTTTACACAATCAAAAGAAAATTTTGGAAACTTGTAAGAAACGTGATAACTGTGTATGAATCAACATGATTCATGATGAGCAAGCTGAGGGTGAAAGTGGCAAGTAAAAACTCCCCGAGATGGCAATAGGAAGGAACCTTAAGAGAAACAAGACTCAGAGTACCCATCCTCATTTGGGTGGATATGATATGATATGATATGATATGATATATGATATGATATGATATGATATGATATGATAATAAATAATTGAGCAAGATATTGCAACATAAAATATTTGTACTTGAAAAATACTTGTGAAGCTACTGTACATTTAGGTATGTAATATTATCCCATCTGTCCTTTCAGTGGTAAATCCAGGAAATGTTTACAAAACACATGCAATGCTTACCTGGAACCAGTCTATGGTGCAGCAGTTGATAAGCGCTGGGAAACGACGCAGACGGCCGCGGAAGGCGTCACCTATTGGACTCATGGCCAGCACCACATGCAACTGACTACGACATCTCTCTACAAACATGTTAAACAATGCCAGAGAACTTCCATCTGTCTGCTTTTCCCGCTCCCGCTGACGATCCAGGACACGCATACGTTCACAGATTTCTTGCTTCTCATCCACAGAAAACAGATTCGGAACTTCACCTGTGTTGAGCATATTGCTAACATCTTCGAGAAATGACTCCATCTTGATCTGGGTGTCAGTGAAGAGGAAGACTCCATGGGTTTCCCCGAATGTTGATTTGCGCATAATTTGTTTAAGGTCATCACGCCATTCTGTCATGCCATAACTCTTGGAGATCTCCACCTGGAAGAGCTCAGCTTCAGCCATGTGAGCAGCCAAACGAGTCAGGGACTGCCGACCACTCCCTCCAACACCAACTAGGAGCGCATGACCCCTTGGCTGTTTTAGGATACGAGAGATCTTACAGACGTGCTCAATAGCAAATCGGAAGAGTACAAGATTCATGGGTGCCTTGCTGATGTTGTTAAAGTCCTCTAGGTGGGCCTCAACCACCTGCCGTAGCTGATTGAGGTCACCAACCTCACAGTAGTTTTGGTTATCACCTTTGGGATCATGGAAATCACAGAACATGAGACTGCGCAAGTCATCTTCACTTACGTGTCCATCAGAGTCAAAGTCAAGGTGCTTGAAAAGCTGATGGAAATCCTGCTTTAAGTGGGACTTGCAGACTGTTTCTAAGAACTCCACGATCCTGTTACGGTCTGATGGGTCAACCAAGCGGTCATAAAAAACTCTCTGCACCTGAAACAATGTTATGGCAGAACTTCTCTCAATATCTTAGAACAGGCCTCCAGTATAATGTTATAATATTAGGGCCTTAAACTACATTTTCTTTTTATTATTCCTACCTCATGCACCCACAAGCGTTTAATAGCTTTGGGGTCCTCTGCACTCTCTGGGCAAGATAAACAAATGCCCTGGATAACACGGGAGAAATCACGCAGGTTGAAAAGATAATGTGACTTGTCTGGCGTAGGCAGCAAGTTCTTGGTGGCCCACTGATACACTGCCAGGGTGGCACCCACAATCTGAGTTGTGAGTGAGGCAAATGTTGGGAGAAAGGGATGTCTAAAAAAAACAGCACAAGTATACATTTATTTTAGAATATTATGCAAATCGAAGGAAGAGTACACCCAAAACACAAAATTATCAGAAAATTCAGAAGTATAGGCTAAATAATAATTTAGGCTATGAGCAGTTAGTCTAATCATTACTCAGTGCCTTACCAGATCAAACATTTAACATTTAAAATAAATGAACGAGTGAAATACATCTTAAGATTCAGAAAAGGAAACCACTATAACTTGTATACTACAGTCACTGTATAGTTACCGTATAGTTAAGTGCCAGTCCAGGATTCTGGAGAAAATTGTCTGCATGGTCTTGTCATCAAATTCATTAATTGTTACTGTGTTAAAATGCCGGAGGAAGCGGGGTGTAACTGGGTTCCTCCCACCACCTGAGAATTACAAAAAGACAAAGGAAGTAAGTAAGACACATATTCCTTATGACAACAAAAAGCCAAAGACAAAACCGGATGTCACTTATTATTCACATTCTGTGTGAGATACCCAGTCTTACCAGGAGGACCCATGGCACACATCAGCTGGATGTCCACCAGGTGGATTGTGGAGCAGTCCTTTAAGTCATACCAGTTCCAGTGGTCCAGCCACTGGCGCAAAAGCTCCACAGGAGGCTGAGCACCGTATGTCTCTCTCGCTGGCATATTCACATCATCCACAAACACCACCTACACAGAGAACACATTCAAGCAATACATAAATATTATAATAAAATAATGCATTAGGATCTTATCCAAATGCAAAGACCACACTACAAAATATGAATATATAAATATATTATATTTTAAACTTTTTATCTATATAAAAATTATGGACTCAAAAATCAAAATCAAATAGCTTTTCCTCTAGTATGGCCCAGGCCTAATATATTTTTGGGCTGTTTAGTACATACGTAATAACAAGTAAATAATTCTATTTATCCAAACAAAACATGTATTATAAAAACAGTGTAATAAAAAATGTAACATAATCTCATATCCTATGTAGAATGTATTGAAAATTCAAACCATCTTTTGTCCTAGTGGGGCACCAAAAACTCCTTTTCGCCTTTTGTCCAGCTTGGACATGATGATGTTCTGAGTCTGAGCAGCTGAGGTTTGGGCTGAAAAGTTGATGAGTAGAGGATTGTATATATCCTTGTTGAGCCCCTTTAACAGAAAGTCCTAGAGAGAAACAAAAAGTCAATTAATGTTGTCCTAAGTTTCTTCACCATAAACTCCTGGTTGGGGAATGGAATCTGGTATGAATGGATGTGATTATTGTGCCACATGCACATCTAGCAATTCCACACATCATCTAATTAATCTAAAATTCATCTAGTTAACCTTTAAAAACTTAAAAAAAAAAAAAAAACATTTTCACATGCTCTCATAGCACACATTAAAGTGTTCACACTTTCATGTTCAAAACAATAGTCTGTGGAAGACGCAAGCAAAATCACTGAGCTCCAGCCTGTTTCTGACAAATCTATATACAACCTGAATTCCAGGAAAATTTTAGGACATTTTTTATTTTTATTTTAATAAAATGAAAACTAAAAGACTTTCATGTGAGCCAACATTTTATTAATAGTAGAACATAGAGAACATAAGGAACATGAAATTTTACATTTTTATCCACTAAATGAGCTCATTTAAAATTTTATGCCTGCTACAGGTCTCAAAAAACTTGGGATGGGGCAACAAAAGTCTGAAAAATCAAGACATTTTGAAAAGATTCAGCCAAGTTAATTGACATTAGGTCCGTAACATGATTACCTATAAAAGAGATGTCTTAGACAGGCAGAGTCTCTCAGAAGTAAGGATGGGCAGAGGCTGCCCAAACAGTGAAACAGTGAGTAAAAAGATTGTGGAATACTTTAAAAACAAGATTCTGCAACATCAAATTGCAGAGGCTTTGCAAATCTCATCATCTACAGTGCATAACATTATAAAAAGATTCAGAGAAACATGCCTTGTGGACCAACCTTGTTTAAAATGGACTGTTTCAAAGTGGAAACGTGTTCTATGGTCAGATGAGTCCAAATTTGACATTCTTGTTGAAAATCACAGATTCAGGCCTCTGGGAGAGATCTTCCAGCGTATTATAAGAGTTCAAAAGCCAGCATCTCTGATGGTATGGGAGAGCAAAGATGCATACGGTATGGGAAGCTTGCGTATTTTAAAAGGCAGTAATTTCAAAAGACAAAATTTCAACACTGAAACTCCAGAAACTTTTGGGCATAAAATTTTACAATTTCTTAGTTTAAACATTTATGTTCTCTATATTCTATTGTGAATAAAATATTGGCTCATGTGTTTTTAGTTTTCATTATAAAAAAAGAAAAAATTCGGATTGTAAATAAAAGAAAGGTTTTGTCTGTACAATTGTCATGTGCACTCCTAACGCGACCGGCATGAGGACCTGGAAGTAGTACGGTCGCGATTCAGGAAGCATAAAAGGAGACAAGATGGCGTTTCACATCGCTCAGTCATTGAGTTTGCTCATGATATCGCCGACGCTCTGTCCGTCTAATCGTGAGTACTCACTTTCTTGGGTTTCGCTTTCGATTGAGTGTGTGTTATTAGAATGCAGGTTTATTTGTGTAAACTCTTGCTCTCGCTCCGGGAGAGTTCTAAAAATAAACAGCGTAGTTATCCTGCCTGCTCACGCTACTTCCGCGTTTGGGTTTACCATCTACGCTACAGGGCTAACTGCTAGTCTTCTGGTCCGTCTCCGTTTGTTTGTGATAGAATGACTGAGCCATCAGCAGTAAACCCAGCGGATTGCGCTCACCTCTGCGATGTGGTTGACCAGCATGCTACGCTGATCGATCAGCTCCGTAGTGAAGTCGCGGTTCTCCGCCAAGGCATCCAAGATGTCGCGGGGCCGCGAGGTGGCTGAGCTGTGGCAGGAGAATGCGACGCTCTGCGGAGGCTGTTGCCACGCTTGACCCAAGCCAGCTGCCTCATTTCATGTCCCGAAACCCCTCCTTCTTTTCCCACATGCCTGTTCCGGAAGCTCGCTCCTCATTCTCTACGGCACCTACTGGACCCGTCGGTTCTCCACCTCCCGCCATGGTTGACACCAGAGCCGGGGAACCTATGCAATTAGGACGCGCCTCCTTAACCGCTGCAGAACGGGAATGCCGATTTAGAGAGGGTCTCAGTGCGTATTGCGGGTCAGCAGCGCACCACCGAGCCATCTGTCCTCTGTGCCCGGGAAACGCGCAGCCCCGGTGAGAAGTGAGAGTGACTCACCGGGTTCCATCTCCCTCTCCACCACCCTGACCAATGATTCCCGTCTCACGGTAAGAGTACACCTCCAGTTTGGCCACAAACGGGTCAGAAGTACCGCATTCATCGACTCCAGTGCTGCTGGTAACTTAATTGACTCTTCTCACGCCAAGAAACTGGGGGTAAAGATCGAGGCGTTATCCCAGCCTGTAAATATCACATCTGTCAACGGTCAGCCCCTCTCCTCCAGCCCCATTACCTTCCAAACCCAACCCATCACCATGAACATCGGCCAACATCAGAAACAGCTCCACTTCTACCTAACTCACATCTCCTCGCCTCCTCTCATTCTTGGACATCCCTGAATACTCCGCCACGACCCGCTCATATCTTGGACTCAAAGTCGGATCTTACAATGGGGGCCGACTTGCTCTGAACTGTGCCTACGGGCCCGGGCTGGGACGTGTTCTAGGGAGTCCGAGGCCCCCGAGGTCGACACAGACAACATCCCGAGTGCCTACCGGGACCTGGCTGAGGTGTAAAAGACGGGCGACCCACCTACCTCCTCATCGCCCCTACGACCTTGCCATCGACCTTCAGCCAGTATCCATGCCACCCCGCGGTGACCTCTACTCATTATCTGCCACTGAGACACCGGCAATAGAGGAATATGTTTCCAGTGGACTGCGCCAAGGTACCATCTGACCTTCCTCCTCACCTGCCGCCGTGGGGTTCTTCTTTGTAAAGAAACGCGATGGCAGCTTACGCCTATGTGTCGATTATGGGGGCTCAACAACATCACCATCAAGAACCGACATCCATTGCCTCTTAGCAACTCTGCCCTGGACGCCCTCTCTGGTGGCACCATTTTTATACTAAGTTGGTGCGCATCAGGGAGGGCGATGAGTGGAAGACGGCCTTCATCACTCCCACTGGCCATTATGAAAGTCTGTTAATACCATTTGGACTCTGCAATGTTCCTGCTGTCTTCCAGCAATTCATAAATGATGTTCTAAGAGACATGTTAGGTCGATGGGTGTTCGTCTACCTAGACGACATCCTCATATACTCCCGGACTGTCAGTGAACATATACAACACGTCAGAGTGGTTCTAAAGAGATTGCTCATCCACCAGCTGTACTGTAAGTTGGGGAAGTGCCCTTTCCACAAACGCTCCACCATGTTCCTTCGTTTGGTCATCTCGCCCCAGGGTGTGGCCATGGACCCACAGAAGCTAGAGGTTGTGAGTCACTGGCCCCTACCCAGGACTCTGAAAGAACTCCAGCATTTCCTCGGGTTTGCGAACTTCTATCGTCGCTTATCCGGGACTACAGTACAGTTGCGGCTCCACTAACTGCTCTGACGCGCCCATCATCTCACCCCTTCCACCTCACCTCTACTGCCATCGCCGCCTTCCGTGAACTCTGCCGCCGCTTCACTACGGCCCCCATCCTCCTCCACCCAGATACCAACATGGCGCAGGGACCATTCTCTCCCAATGAGGTCTAGACCAAAAGCTGCATCCCTGCAGCTTCTTCTCCAAGAAATTTGACCCCACTCAGCAGCGATACGGAGTAGGGGACCGCGAGCTGCTGGCCATAAAGTGGGCCTTGGAGGAATGGCGATACTGGCTCCAGGGCACCAGAGAGCCATTCATAGTCTGGACGGATCACCAGAACCTCATCACCATCCGTTCACTGAAACAGCTGAACCCCAGACAGGCGTGGTGGGTTTTTTGAAGACTACAACTTCCACCTGTTATACTGCCCAGGGTCCAAGAACACCAAAGATGACGTCCTCTCACGACCACGACAGTATGAGGAAGACGTCCCCCGGGCCGACTCCACGCCTGTCTTACCACCTACCAAGATCATTGCACCGCTCCGTTGGGACATAGAGACGAGGGTTCGCCAGGCACAGGCTGCGGAGACAGAACCGGCAAGTGTGCCGCCCGGACGACTCTATATGCCCAACATCGTCAAGCTAGAGGTTCTTTAATGGGGGCACTTCTACCCCCTCTCAGGCCACCCCGGAAGGCGTCGTACATAACAATTCATCCAACACGCCTTCTGGTGGCCCAACATGAGGAGGGAGATTGATGAGTTCGTCCAGGCGTGCCCAGTGTGCGCCCAGGCCAAAGAGCAATCGACTATCTCCAGGAGAACTTCAACCACTCCCAGTTCCCCGTCGCCCCTGGACGCACATTGCCGTCAACTTCATCACGGGCCTGCTGGTTTCCGAAGGAGAAAACACCATCCTCACGATCGTCGACCGGTTCTCCAAAGCTGTCCACCTGGTGGCCCTCCCTGGACTCCCGTCAGCCAAAAACACAGCCGAACTGATATTAGAACACATAGTCCGCCTGCATGGGTTCCCAAGGGACATCGCCTTCTGCCGTCTGATCAATTCCACCTGTAGTTTGTCTTCTGGATACCACCCACAGACTAACGGTCAGACGAAACGGACCAACCAACAACTGGAGCACTACCTGAGGTGCTTTGTCGCTGATCGCCAGTGCTCCTGGGCCCGCTACCTCATTTGGGCAGAATTATTACATAACCTCCACGTCTCCTCTGCCACCAATCTAAGCCCATTACGATTTCTAGCCTCCGATGTTCGACCATCAAGAACCGGAGGTTGAAGTACCGTCGACCCAACAGTTGGTCCGCCGGTGTTGACGGCTCTGGAACAAAGCAAACAACGCCATCCGACGCTCCAACAACGCTTAATTGTTCGTTGTACCAACTGGAATAAATAGCGTCACATGCACCTAAAGGGAAAAACCCTTTAACATTGCAATGTATTGCAAATATGTAGAACCTGAGCCATGCAGGGTAAGGTGTATGGCTAGTGTTGGACAAAATTGCTGGGCGTGATTTTTAGAAATTTCACTTCAAGCTTTTCTGAAAAGCAGGCAGTACTGTATTGTACATATTCTTGTTGTGACTGTTTTTATTGTCCTTTGAGTATTTCACTATTATCCAAGAATACAGTAGATTTTTTATTTAACACGTACTGTGATGTACACGCTCTTGCCGGTTCCTGTGGGCCCCACAAATATGGTTGGCTTCTGGTGCGTGGTTAGCATCTCCATCAGGGCTGTATAGCGCACTGTATCTGCTGTTGGAACGATAATTTCATTGAACTGCGCATCTTTGGTGATCTGTGGTGCCTGCTTTAGCTGCTCGATCCACAGCTCCCATCTGCCTGCACCCTGTGTCAAAACACAGAGTTAAACATTTATTCATGTACATGAATATTATGTAGCATATTAACATTATGAATGGAACAAAAGGTAAATACGTATTTACCTATCCTGTTAATAAACCTATAAATGCTGTAACAGACTTATTTGAAGTAGTGGACCACATGACAGTTCAAATATCAATTTCCCAAACAATTTGTGCAAACATCATACTGAAACGGGGTAAATGTTTAATATACAGTATGTCTTGAATCTATACAAACCAATAGATGTTGCCTACATAATTAACTTCTTTAACTTATTAATAATTACTTTCTGCCAGGAACTACATTTAACCCCCATGAGTTTATAACTCTATTTTGCTCCCTAGTGGTCTAACAGATTTGAAAGATATCACATAAGGAAAAGGGAGAAATGAAAAAAAGAGAGAATGATAATAACAGTTCAACGTTTCTGGCATAAATACAATTTACCAGTTAGCTCTGAGCAAGCAATTTAATTGGACATGATGCATTGCAGAAGTCTATAATGCATGGTAACATCACTGGAATGGTTCTACAACCGTTAAGTACACTAACTGTAGGTCGCAGCTTGTGAGAAACAAGGTCAGTATGGTCTGCAGTACTGAGGAGAAAGCAGTTACAGTACATGCAAAAATTTACATTCAAAAGCAGCCACGAATGCATTTTAACAGGAAAATACATCTGATAATATTGTCATTTTAAACAACACTTTATAATTGCTTCCAAGATCTCCGAATTGCCGCCGTGTTTTATTTATGCCAAAGACGAACTAGAAAGCTAATTAGCTTTTAACACAAGGCTGAATTCCCAGTCCTTCTAAAACCTCTAAAAAGGACACACCTGTGTGTTAAACAAGAGATTGTAAACCCTAGAGCACTAGTTTTCCATTTAATGCTATTTGGGATTCAACCAGAACCTAGAAGATACAGTGGAACTTCAGACTGCAAGTAACGCCGTCTGCGAGTGTCCCGCAAGACGAGCAAAAATTTTAAATACATTTTGACTTGATTGGTTTACGAATACAGAGTATCATGTGGCACGCATGCGCTTCTTGTTTTGATGCGTCACGTGATCACAACTGAGACAATACTTTATTTCTCTCATGCTAATTGTTTCCCCTGCTGGGTCTTTGTGCGCGTTTTTCAGTGGTATAATCAACATCTGTGCACACATGTATTGTTTACTATAACACTGTGACCATGTGTGTGCGTGTAAAGCATCTTTTATTTTGTGTTTGTATATGTGTAGCTTCACACACAAACACACACAAACACACACACACACACACACACACACACACACACACACACACACACACACACACAGCACATGCGCGCACAAACACTGGCGGAAGCACTTATCTGTAGGGATTTACTTTTACTTTTTTCAAATGTAAAGTGCAGGTAAATTTGTTTTATTTTGACTTTATATTTTATATTAATTATTTTTATGTATTTAATTTTTGGGCTGTGGAATGAATAATATGAGTTTCCATTATTTCTTATGGGAAAATTCACTGAAATTTACGAGTGTTTTGATATACAAGCCTAATTCCGGAACAAATTATGCTCACAACCCAAGGTTTCATTGTATTCCAAAGCAGAATAAGTGGAAATATAAAGAGAAATGTTTGGATACATGGTACTGGTAAAGATACTGGTAGGGACTTTCATCCCTTTTAACTACATTAACATTAACTGTTGATCGCTAATTGTCAGTCGCAGACCATTTCAAAACCTTACTTATTTCTGCCAGTGGCAGAAGGATATGTGTTGGCAGAGCAAAATAAATGGTTAAATAAACAAATTAATCAAAATCTTTTACTAATAAACCATGTTTGGGGAACTGAATATGACACTTGAGGGTGTTGCTGTTGTGCTGGTTATCACAGCTGTGATACCTTCAGCACTTGGGCTGCAGCTTCATGCCTGTGACTGCATCACAGCCATGCACAGGACAACAGAACTTCTTCGTCGGCGTGTGTTCAGGAGTACTTTTTGCTCTTCGCCCGAAGCCCTTCCGTGTATCTGGACTAATCAAAGATTGACTGCTTCCAAACAACTGGCTGCTGGCCGTACTGTTCATCGCTCTCTAATTTATCTCACTGGTTTCCAGCATCATACTGCAAATCTGAATTCTGTACATCGTCACTTTGCACTTCTGAACTGTCGCTCAATATCGGACAAAGCCCTTTATCTCAACGAAATTATCACTGACAATAAGCTTGATTTTTTTCTTCTCACTGAAACCTGGAAAGCTCCGGATGATTTTCTTCAGTTAAATCTTCTTGCACCTGATGGATACAAGTATCTCGCCCGACCTCGACTGCATGGCAAAGGAGGTGGTCTTGCTGTCATTTACCAGGACAATCTCAGTCTGAAACAACTTGATTTTCACAACATGAACTCATTTGAATACATGGTATTGAAAGCTGACTGTCTCACAGTTATCCTGCTCTATCACCCTCCCAAAGCCCTGTCTAGCTTTTTTTCTGAACTCAGTGAAGTGTTAACCCTTGCCTGCTCATTGCCTGCTTGGTGACTTCAATAATTACCCAATTACTGTCTGTATTTGAATGTTTTAATCTGACACAGCATGTTCACGTTCCTACCCATACTCGTGGTCATACCCTTGATCTAATATGTACCTCAGCTGGGAATATAACTTCTATTTCTGCCTCTGTCACCGGTATTTCTGACCATAAACTTCTTGACTTCAGCCTCAATCTGCCTCTTCATTCCAAATGCCCTAAGACTGTTATTTCATACCGTAATGTGAAAGCTATTTCACATAAGATACTGTATCATTTTGTGCTTCTATTGTCTCTTCAAATCTCTCTGATGTCATTGATATTTCTTCTCCATCTACGATACTATCTAATTACTACTCTACAATTTCTGATATCCTACAGCAGTATGCTCCTATCAGGACCAGAAACATTCCCGCCACTCACTCTTCTCCCTGGTATACTCCTGAGCTCCGTATTCTTAAGGCCACTGGCAGACGGCTTGAACGTCTTTACAGGAAAACTGGTCTTACTGTTCATTACTTGGCTTTTCTTGATCATCTCAAACGTTATAAATCTGCTCTCTTCTCAGCTCGCTCTAACTTTGTCTCTGCCACAATTAATAAATCGAGCAACAGGCCTAAAGCATTATTTAATTCGATAAATAAACTTACCAACCGCACACCTCAGGATACTATAGTATCTAATGAGTTTTGCTGCTCTTTTCTGGATTATTTGCTTGAGAAGACTAATGCCATCCACCAATGTTTCCCTACTAATACAGAGCTCAGCCATTCAACAAATCTATCATCTCAGTCTCTATCTTGTTTTTCTCTGACGACCCCAGACTCCTGTCACCTTGATCCTGCTCCTACTTCTCTCCTGAAACTTTGACACTCTGCTATTTCTGCACCGATTTCTCATTTCATCAACGCATATCTTACCTCTGCTTCATTTCCGTTGCCACTAAAAACTACTGCAGTTACACCTGTGCTTAAGAAACCCAACCTCGACCCCTCAGTTCTATCTAACTATCGTCCCATTTCTAACTTACCATTCATATCTAAATTACTGGAAAGTACTGTTGCTACCCAACTCCAGATAATAATCTCTTCGACCCTTTTCAGTCAGGTTTTCACCCCCTCCATAGTACTGAAACTACACTTGTAAAGGTAGTGAATGATCTACTGCTTACTGGTGATTCTGGATCCTTGTCTATACTATTGCTACTGGACCTCAGCTCTGCCTTCGATACTGTCTCCCATGATTTACTTATTTCTCGTCTCTTTTCTCTGGGCATTTCTGGTACTGCTCTTTCTTGGTTTTCTTCCTATCTTTTAGATCGACAGTTTTATATTTCTGTTAAGGATTTTCGATCACCCACTGTCCCCCTGAAGCAAGGTGTTCCCCAGGGATCTGTTCTTGGCCCCCTATTATTTACAATTTACATAATCCCACTCGGTCTGATCCTTCAACGTCATGGTCTTAATTATCACTTTTATGCCGACGACATTCAACTTTATTCCATCTGTACACCTGCTCCATCTGTCCAAATTGACAAAATCTATGCATGTGTAAAGGACATTAGAGCTTGGCTTAGCTTAAACTTTTTGAAACTTAACATGGATAAAACTGAGATCATTTTCATTGGCACCCCAACACTCACCAGCAATATTCCCACTAATTTCCCCTGCGAGATTGCTGGCTCTCACATCAAAACATCAACTTCTGTCATAAATTTAGGAGTAATCTTCGACTCCACACTCTCCTTTCAGTCTCACATTAAATCTGTCACTAAATCTGCATTCTTCCATCTACGTCGCATTGCCCAACTGCATCCCTTCATCAGTACCAAAGATGCTGAAACTGTCATCCATGCATTTGTCTCATCACGCATTGATTTCTGTAATGCCCTTTTTATTGGTTTACCTGCCAGCTCCATCTCTAGGTTACAATATATTCAAAATTCTGCGACTAGAATACACACTCATACTAAACGCTCTGCTCATATAACCTCAATCTTGTTTGATCTCCACTGGCTTCCAGTTAACTACCGTATTAAATTAAAAATTCTTCTCCTTGTTTTTAAATCTTTAAATGGCTTGGCTCCCTCTTATCTCCTTAATTTGCTCGTCCCCTACATCCCATCTCGCTCACTACGTTCTTCCGACTCTGGCCTTCTTGTTGTCCCTCGGTACCGCCTATCTTCAATGGGGGGCAGATCATTTAGTGTTATTGCACCTAAGTTCTGGAATTCTCTACCACACTCTCTCTGTTCTGTTAATAACATCTCAGCATTTAAATCTCTACTCAAAACGTACTTGTTTTCTGAATGTTTCAACTCGATTTGTATGTCTGTCTCCTAGTTTTTTTATTTTATTTTTTTTACTTACTTCAATGTCTGTCCCCCTTTTTCTATTCATTGTAAAGTGTCCTTGAGCTCTGGAAAGGCGCTATATAAATTATTATTATTATTATTATTATTATTATTATTATTATTATTATTATTAGTATTAGTATTATTATATATTCTAGTGTGGTTTTGCTTAAATAACAGCAAACTACTGGGGTATGAAAGGAATAAAACTGTGTTCTTATAATTAAATTTAGGGTCATTCCAACACATTATCAATTATTGATCAATTATTTTGCTATAACAGTATTTCATATTGTGTTTTATTGCTTAAATAACAGACAGCAGCTTGCTACCTTATTCTGACAAAGAACAACTCGTCAAAATGTTACTGTATGAACAAAATGGCCATTAAACCACTGAAGACCCGTCCCGCTTAGTGCCCTTCTCCTGTCCAAATACTGTATGTGTCATGATAACATTTACAGA
Source organism: Clarias macrocephalus (assembly GCA_011419295.1). Taxonomy (NCBI): domain Eukaryota; kingdom Metazoa; phylum Chordata; class Actinopteri; order Siluriformes; family Clariidae; genus Clarias; species Clarias macrocephalus. The sequence continues at coordinate 100,206 of JAAGKR010001617.1, forward strand.
AACAGTGAGTCAAATTGGAAAGAAATTGTTTTGGATGTTTACATTTTAAAATCAAAATTAAACTTTTCCATTACAGGCAACATCCAAAAGACTTTTCGCGTCATTTCAGTGCTACTAACTTTTTTGATGAAGTAATAATCATAGAGAGACCCCTCTGCAGGTAAGGGCACTGTGAGCTGCTTGCTGGGTGCTTCTCTGTGCTCCAAGATGCCATGGCTTGCTCTTGTCTTCTCAGACAGAGCACCTGTAAGCAGCTCCCTGACTAGAGCATCAAACTTCACTCTCCCAGGCTCTGTGCAGCTGGCACCCACCGACCACACCAGGCAGAACACAAAAATACCCTAGCCAAGAGACAGAGGCAGATATAAAGAACCATATTAGTTTGACTTTTGTAGTATACAGTAGAAACTGTGCAATTTGTTTGAAAATTTCAACTATTGAATTGTTTTTCTTTTGTATTTATACACTGTACAAATAGGGACTATTTTCTATTTGCAAATTTTTTCTTTGCTGTTGTAACAAAGAACTTTTCTCACTGGCAGATGAATAAAGGTATATATTATCTTATCTTATCTGAAAAAACTAGGCAATCTGGGTACCCAAGGAGATCATGTGAAATTCTGTGTACAACATGCTAGTCAGTACTTGTGTGGTTAAGGTTTGAGTTCTCTCTCACCTCAAGCCAGGAGCAGACATCTCTCTCACTCATGGTCTTCATTTGGCTCTCATTTTTGAACTCATCCATCATGGAATCCATCAGATTCATCAGGGAGCGTGCAAGGTTGGTGTCTGATGTTGGAGACAGCTCCTAATGTAGGTCATAAAACAGCAAGAGCAAAGAGGTCAAACCTGTCATTTATGAAGAAGTGGTGTGAGAATGCTTGGACGCATCACTGACTCAAAAATGTGAAGATCAAATATTTATTGCACTAAAAGCTGGAAAGACTTTTCAGTCTTAAACTCAAATTCCAATGAGTCTTAATGATAAATGATAATGATTATTTTTCTAGTGGAGAAAAATATTTTTTTGAGAAACACATTTTCTCAAAAAAATATTTTTCTCCACTAGAAAAAATTATAGCAGTAATGTATGCGCTAAATTTCATGAGTACCTTGGTCCCTTTGCGTATGACATGCAGGCAGGGTGGCATCATGCGGTCAAAGAGTTCAGTGACAAGATCTTTCTGCTCAAGGCTCAGTGTGGACGGCAAGGTGTTGAGCCAGGAGATCATTAATGGCCTCCACCCCAGCATATGAGGCTCCATGTAGATCATTCCACACCGAGACACCTGCACACAAACGCCGCCTGTTGTCAAAATGTGGTGTTTGTTAAAAATACAAAAAAATCCTTTCTAATTTATAGTCCTGTTTTGTATTTTCTGCTAACTGATTAGAAGGACCTTGACATGTCTTTCTTTCTCTCAGATGAAAATAACAGTGGACTGTTTCTTTTACAACAAAGCAGTTCTATCTTTCATTGAAAAACATTTTAAATCTTTTTACCTACACAGCAAAGCACAAATTTGCACACAACATGCAATTTTTATGCAAACCTGAAACCTGTTGCAGCTTAACATATCGGGAAAACAAATTATTCTTAATTATATACTGTTATTATTGATAAACACAGGAAATGCACTCGTAGGGTCTCTTACAGTAGCAGGGGAAGCCACCTCCAGATCCATGGGTTCAAAAATTAGGCTCATTTGCGGAGACATCTGGATGATCTCACCACTCATCAGGCACAGTTTCTTATTGTCATCAAGTACTGTGTTCATGTTCTCAATCCACACTGCATCCACAGGGCCATCAAAAATCAGCCACTTCCTGTCTGGAGTCTGAAAAGAGAACAAATAGTGATTATTGCTGGGCCAGCAGTCTACTCTCATTGTTAAATCATGAATACATGAAGAGTCAAGCTGGCTGAATTTCAACGTTGGTAACCCTAGGTACTGTAGCAAGCAGTGTGTGATAGCAGGGAAAGTCTGTGACATATATGCATCTGCAGGCACTTGTGTAAGAAATGCTATAGGCTTCTTCATAATACTAATTAGATTTCGAGATGTAGAAGGAATGATTATTATTTACTAATTGAATATTAAACATCAAAGGATCAAAGACATGCCATTAAAATGTACAGTATTTTTATAAGAAGAGAGTAGTTACATAAGGTATAGCCAGTTGTTATATTCTGCCTCCTTTCTGGTATTTCTTAACTTTCTTATGTAAAGAAGATTTAAGTGTACATTTCAATCACTTAATCCCTTATAATACTGTACCTGAGAGATGGCAAAGACTCTGTAGCTCACTGCAAGTATGCCATCTGACCACTCATGAGAGACAGGGTCGAACTGACCATACAGCTGACCCATTGTGATAGATTTGGGGTTGATAACAGTGATCTGAACCCTGTTCTCATCCATCAGACCCTGGAGAAATTTTTATTTAATACATAGTTAGAAGAGTTAACCAACTAGCTACTGAAGTTTTTTTCTTATAATTGTCTGTGAAGATATCATTGTATATTATGTTTTTTTTTCCATGAAGAGGCCCATAATTCTGAAGTTGATATACCATAGTAGTAGAATCTACTGCATTATCTATATGTTTCTAAGCAGATATTGTAACAAACACAATATAAAGTTTTATGGTTATTATACAATAAAAATTCCCCTTTCTGTTAATTTTAAAACTAGCTGTAGATAAAAAGGGTAATACCACTAATAATGTATAATACCACAAATAATGAATTAATTCACTCATTCATCTTCTATACTGCTTATACTGTGCACAAGGTCGCAAGGGCCTGGAGGTGCAAGGCCAGCGTGCTATCCACTACACTACTGTGCCGGCTAAAAGAAAGAAAAAAAGCTTGTCACCTTTTCACAGACATCATTCAAGGCACCAGCGAGGACTCGATAAGCACATGTCTTCCCTCCGAATGGCTCGCCCACCATCATGAAGCCATGACGCACTATCATCATCTCAAAAATCTGCAGGATCTTCTCTGTAAAGAAATCTGTCATCTGCAGGTTCATCTTCTCACAGTTTTCTTTTATGGCCTCCAGCAGGACAGTGTAGTCCGGTTTGGGAAGTGTTATACCAGGGAAGAGATCTGAAGTGATTCCCTACAGGAGATTAGCCAACCAAATGGGGATAATGAGTGGGACATGAAATTGTGACAAATTAAATTCTGGTGCTCACACAAAAACAAACTAAAATTCATAAAAATCTGTCAAAAGCATGCATGTTGGAGCCTCTGTAAAGGTGATGGATTTTACGTATATGTGTCTGTATATATGTTTTATACTAGATGTGCCTGTGACTTTTCCACATGGAATTTAATTGCAATTTATAAGTACATCAAAAAAATTTACAATGCGATCTGTTGTGGAATTAACTAAACTTTTGCATGAAATGAAGGTGTGAGATCGAGTTTATTAAGATGATTTCACTTGCACACTCATAAGTCTTGTTAAAAAATGTACAACACCATCTGCTGAATTTTGAGATGAACTAATAATTTTTTTCAAAGTCGATTTTTTTTATTATATAAGGCCATTTTCTATTTAAATTTCAAAGTAGCATATCTTCTCTTCCCATTGGCCGATTGAGATGAAACACAAACAAAAAAACCTGTGAAAATTTGTTCAATAGTTTTTATCTGATGTGTAAACAAAACAAACAGACACAAAAAATTATCTTACAACAAATCCCCCCAAATTATTTTCTTGCAAATATCTTCACACCAGCTTTACATTTTATCACATGTATAAAAGAAAAGATGTATAGATAGATGACATTTTAAACATGCTAATGCATATTTTACCTCAAACAGTGGCAGGTCATGAGCCAAAAACTTGGCAAGGTTAACATCGATGATGGACCTCAGCAGAAGAATGTCCTCGTTCTCATCTGGATACTTAAGCTATGATATTTCAAACAAAAAACAAACACAGACTGAATTTGGGTGATAAAATAAGCAAACAGAATAGAAACAGATTATCTTGACAGACAATGTATTTAACATTTTGAACATCCTGTTCATCTGAACATACCTTTACATTTCCAGCGGCGGTGAGGACAGATTTAACGGCCCTCATACCGTAATCATAGTGGCTCTGAGAGGACAGCTGCTCGGAGCAGAGGCGATACGTGGCCACAATCTTCCTTGAGAGTGGACGAGCGGTTACAAAACCACAAGAGTACAGCACGATCTCAGCGATCAGGGCATAATCGGGCACCATCATGGCCACAGGGCGGAACAGGGCCTGATGCAAAGATTTAAAAAATGTGTTTTAAGAGCTTTACACTGACTGGCTTTAAGCTCATATGTTTAGGCAAAATAGTATATTTACATGATTCACATTGCCAGTGTAAGAGGCATATTTCTTTTTTATTTTATTCTCATACCTTCAAGTTATCTGGCAGTTCAGAGCGGCCAGCGTATCCCGGGTTCATAGTGATGAAAACAGCACAGGTTGGGTCAAGCTTTAACTCCGTCCCCTCAAACATCAGCATCTTGGAATGAGTTGCGATTCCTACAAAGAAATATGGATTTCTTAGGACTTGTGTAGAGCTTTAACATACACAATGCTAATGGGCTAAAATGTTTATTTGAATGAGTGCATAATCAGTATCATACTGTATGTTTCTACCTGGAGCCTTCATTTTTTCTCTCAATTTAATTCATGAAGTGATTCAGATGTGATATAATGAAATTTCCTACTAAATAATGTCTATTTTGGCTTTCTGAGTGCTCAGAACACATCACAAGAATCGCATGTGGTCCCCAAAAGTCCAACACTTTCATGAGGATATCAACTAATAGATTAGTTTTGTATTTACTGACCCTATTCATAGTACTATGCATGTGATCATGTAAACGGTAAACAGACACTCTACACACCTCTCTGAATGGTGAAAATTTGTTGTGCCACCACAGACAGCACCTCCAGGTCAATACGGTTGAACTCGTCAAAGCACGCCCAAGCACCACAGGCTAGCAAGCCCTACAGCAACCAATCCATGAGTTAAAAACAAACAAAACTATTAAAAATGTTAAATCTTATTTTCTGACGTATTTATCACTTAATCTACTAATACGAACATAATGTTTTCAAGCAGCCAGTAGCATTTAAACATCCTGTTACAGAATAATAATGTTATTAATAATAATGTTATTATCCTTTGCTGTATGTACAATAAATTTAACATGGACTGCTGATTACTGTAGGTATTTTATGGAGTCAGACAAAGAACTTAATTCAAACAAGTATTTTTTGTTGTTACATCAATGTAAATAGAATTGTAAAAAGACCCATATTAACAAAAAATGTACTTTAAAGCATAATACAGACTTGGTAGGTAAATGTCACTGACCTTGAAGAACTTTCCAAGGGCAATGTAGTCAAGGCCATCAGAGCAGTTGAAGACCACACACTGCTTAGCTACAGCCTTGGCCAGATCTTTAGTAGTCTCGGTCTTCCCTGTACCTGCTGGGCCTTCAGGAGCTCCTCCTAAATGCAGGTGCAGTGCTCCAAAAAGTGTTCTATGGACAAAGACATGCACAGTTGTAATCTGACAAGTGTAAGGGACCACCCCTAGAGGTCACTGTGTGCACATGTTTGTTTTTTGTAGTTTTTTTGTAAGTCGACTCAGTTTCCCAGAAGGCACCTCGGTCAGGTGATGCTGGAGCTCACCTGAACCGAGGTAGCTCATTAGTATTGTTATAAAGTGCTGGTTGTTCTGGGAAACTGGGTCGAGCACTAATGCTATCAGTGGGCATTTGTTTTGATTTAGTTTTGTTTTGATTGTATTTTATGTTACTGGTTTATTTATATGGGCTCTGTTTTGTGGTGTTTGTGTAAGTGTATTGTTTCGTTTTATTCTGAGTTTTATTTAAGTACTGTGCTGTGTGTTTGTGTTTCCCTTTGTTTTGTAGCGTCCAGTGTGTTCCCATAGCCTCCAGTGTGCTCCCCTAGCCTCCAGTGTGCTCCCTAGCCTCCAGTGTGCGCCCCTCTCGCCTTCTAGTGTGCGCCCCTCTCGCTTCTCAGAGCAGCTCTAGGCCTCCGTGGCAGCTCTGAGTCTGAGGTGCTAGGAGTCTGTAGGCCTTAAAGAGTCTGTAGGCCTTAGTCTGTAAGCCTTAAAGAACCTGTGTCTTTCTCAAGAACCTGAGTACGTGTTAAGAGACCGTGTGTGTGTGTTTGAGCACTCCTGTGCTAACCCGAAGAGCCTGTTTGTTTGTTTGTTTGTTTTTGTGCAAAATTAAAGACTTTTTTATGTTGAAACAACCCCTCCGCCTGTCATACCAGTTTGTGTCAACAAGATGGTAAAAATAAAAAAATACTGTAACTTTAATCAGTTTCTTTATCATTTTATCTAAGGTTAGAGTAAAATAACTTTGCTTAAAAAACTTTTTTATAAAATTTGTTTACAAACATAAAATCATCAAAAGTCAGAACAATAATATCTTTAATCCATTTATGTTCTAGTATAATATTGTCGCTAACATCAGGTCAACATTAAGTTAAATTAAAAATTACTGGCATTAGTAAGCTATTTACAGGTTGTTGTTTTTTTTTATGGACATTCAATTATAACCAGAACTGAATGTCAAGAATGGAAAGAAGTTACACAGAAAAATATATGGCATGCTTTGATCATTTTAAATGTTTTACAAAATATCTTATATTTTACATGAAAAGCATTTATAATCATAATGTGGTCTTAACATTCTCCAGTCAGATGGTATAGCCAGTATAATAAACATTATATCCATTTGCTTAAAGGTGGGTTTACATCATGATATATTTTCAGAGGTTGCAAGTTACATAATTAAAGAAAAGGCAATATAAAGACAAACCACAAACTTGAGCTGGATTATGTGGAAATAGAAAGAGAAATGTGAAAAACAAACCACTGTAATGTGTGATTACAATTTAACATAAAGTTGTTCTTACCTGTAGCAGCGATCTGTGAGAGGGGTGATGACCAGACGAGGTGTGTTACCCAGGTACTCGTAGCCATAAGCCAGGCCAGCATTAATCATTTTGGTCTGGAGTTGGTCCTCCTTTAAATATAAATTTAAAAATGGCCTTTCATAAAAAAATTAAAGTCTTTCACAGATATGCCTCACTCAAATCATAATATGGGAAGAGATAAAGCCTTAGATTATAACATAAATGTTAATATTGCAAAGTGAATTTGTCACGAGGTGAGTCCAGGCGCAAATGAACGACAGCAACGTTAAACAAGAGCACGGTCGGAATGCGGAAGCAAAGGTCAAATATCGGGAGATCAGTCAGCGTAACGTCTAAGCCAAATTGTAAAGTGAGAGCCGTAGTCAACAAGCGTTAAATCGGTAACCGGGAAATCAAGCAGCGAAGTGACAATCCAAAAACGTTAAACAAAAAGCCATGGTCAAAAACTAGGAAGCGCAAGATCAAAGGCCGGGAAATCAAGCAGCGAAGCGACAATCCGAAACGAAAAGCGAAAGACGAGGAAACAAACGAACTTGGCAACGTGAAAGCATAGAAATAAAACGCGAGAGAATCGAGGCAAAATGGGCATGCATCAAGACGGTGTATCTGGGACACGTGGAATTGATCTGCCGCATAGTTGAGGGGAGCAAGAGTTTAACAGCTCAGGGATTGACTATTTTAGTGATGCTGAAGGGACCGAGGTAACGGGAGGAAAGTTTGCGGCAGGTGTTCTTTAGGGGTATGTCTCTGGCGGCGAGCATAACTCTCTGCCCCACCCTGTACTTGGGAGCCTGAGAGCTTTTGCTTTTGTATCTTCTGCCAACACATAACAGCATTCTCCTTGCTTGTAGCCAGGTCCTTCTACAGTGTCAGATAAAAGCTTGGGCAGATGGGACACTGACCTCCTCCTCCTGAGACGGGAACAATGGTGGTTGATAGCCCAGGCAGCACTGGAAGGGAGACAAACCAGTAGATGACGATACCTGGGAGTTGTGGGTGTACTCCACCCAAGGCAGAAACTTGCTCCCGACATCTCGGGAAGCCATGCACCTTAGGGCTACCTCGAGGGACTGATTCTTTCTTTCGGTCTGACCATTGGACTGGGGATGAAAACCTGAGGACAGACTGGGCGTGGCTCCAATGAGTCTGCAAAATGCCTTCCAAAATTGTGAGATGAACTGGGGCCAACGGTCAGAGGCGATGTCTTTGGGGAGACCGTGCAGCCTGAAAACGTGCATAATCAAGAGGTCAGCGGTCTCCTTGGCAGATGGGAGTTTGGGTAGCGGAACGAAATGGGCAGCCTTAGAAAACCACTACGGTCATGATGCATGAATGGTTGTTGTCGGAGGGTAACCCTGTGACAAAATCCAGGGCGATGTTAGACCATGAACGGGATGGGACTAGTAGTGGTCTGAGAAAACCTGCCGGTGCGGTGTTGGTATGTTTGCACCTAGCACAGACGTCGCATGCCACCATGAAGCTGGGGGTGTCCTTCTTTATCGTGGGCCACCAGAAGCATTGTTGGACTTGAACCAGGGTCGAGCTAAACCAGGATGGCAGGAGAGCTTGGAGCTGTGTGCCCATTCCAGTACCTGAGAACGTAGAGAAAGTGGAACAAACAGGCGGTTAGGAGGCAGGTTGCTTGGCCCGGGTTCATAAGACAGGGCTTGTTGGACCTTGGTCTTGATATCCAGCTCAGCTGCTGTGAGCAAGCATGATGGGGGAATGATAGTCTTGTTGGCAGCAGAGTCATAAGTAGGGGAAAACCGTCTGGAGAGCGCATCTGGCTTGGAATTCTTGGAATCAGGACGATAGGAGAGGACAAAGCGAAGAACAGTGACCACCGAGCCTGCGAAGAACAGTGACCACCGAGCCACCTAACCCTAGGATTTAGCCTCTTGGCGTTCTGTAGGTATTCCAGGTTTTTGTGGTCAGTCCAGACCAGAAATGGGATCTTCGTCACCTCTAACCAGTGTCTCCACTCTTCCAGAGCCAGCTTGATGGCCAGAAGTTCTCGATCGCAGATGCCGTAGTTCGCCTCGCCAGGGGTGCACAGCTCTCTGGGAAAGTCGACGCCTCCTGTGCTCGAGACGTCGACTTCCACGACAAACTGACATGATGGATCTGGAATGGTCAGGATTGGGGCAGACGTGAACCGTTCCAGAGTTCAGAGAAGGCTTTTTCGGTGTTCATGTCCCAACAGAAACGCATCTTGGGAGAAGTCAGGGCTGTTAAATGGGCAGCAATGGAGCTGTAGCCCCGGATGAAGCGGCGGTAAAAGTTGGCGAATTCCAAGAATCTCTAAAGCTCCTGGCTTGTGGTGGGCGTGGGCCAATTCATGACTGCCTGCTACATTTTAATTTCTGACAAACCCCAGGAATGTGGTGGTCCTTCTGTGAAATTCGCACTTCTCCATTTTGACCAACAGATTGTTTTCCAAGAGTCTTTGCAGCACCAGTCAAACAAGAAGTTGGGGCTCCCCTGGGTCTTGAGAGAAGATCAAAATATCGTCCCGATAGATGAACACGGATGAATTCAAGAAATCCCGGAGGACGTCGTTGATGAGGGCCTGAAAGACGGCCGGGGCATTGGTCAGGCCAAACGGCACCACCATGTACTCATAGTGTCCTGTTGGGGTGTTAAAAGAAGTCCTCCATTCGTCACTGTCCCGGATTTGGAGGAGGTGGTATGCATTGCGTAGGTCCAGTTTAGTGTAAATCTTTGCTCCCTGAGTTCAACGGCGGTCGCTATTAACGGAAGGATATATCGGTTCTTTACCGTGATCTCATTCAGGCCTCTATAATCGATGCACTGACGAAGAGAACCATCTTTCTTACCCACAAAAAAGAAGCCAGCCCGCGCCTGTGAGGAGGAAGGGCGAATGATCCCCGCCGCAAGGGACTCCCAGATGTAATGATTCATAGCCTTCCGTTCCCTGGGAGACAGAGAGTATAGGCGGCCCTTGGCAGGCATGGTGCCTGGGAGCAAGTTGATTGGATCAGGAACACAATTATAGCTTGGAGTCGATGGCGCAGTCATATGGTCGGTGGGGGGATAGAGGGGCACGAGATTTTACTGAAGATCTCCTTGAGATCATGGTACTTTGAAGGGACATTGGTGAGATCTGGTGGTTCCTCCACAAACGCAGGGCTGAGGCAAGACGTGCCTGCAGCTCGCAAGCAGCTAGTGGCACATGATGGGTTCCAAGCTACAATTGTGTTCCTGATCCAATCGAATTGTGTGTTGTGACAGGTTAGCCAGGGCAGGCCTAGGACAACAGTGGCATGTGATCCCTTCATAATAAACAGTGAAGTCTGCTCTGAATGGTTGCCCGAGAACCTTAGGACAACGAGGGAAGTTCTGTGGGTGAAAGATGGGAGTGGGCTACCATTGAGTGCTGGAACCTTGAGATGGGTCTCTAAGGGTAGAGCGGGGATTCCCAGAGCCTTGGCGCCGCATCGATCAGATTGCGGTCTGAACCTGAATCAATCAATGCTTGCACCAGGGTTCATTGCTCGTGGATGATGAAGATGGAAAGCAGACGCTGTTCATCTGGGAATCTTCCTGGAGTCACACCTTCCAGTCCTCCCAGCTGGACTAGAGGATGCCTCCTCTTTACAGGACAGCTCTTGAGTTGATGACAGGATCTCCCACTGCTTGATGACAAGCAGCGTCGTTGTTCAGGGGAGATGCAGGTTCTGTCCAGTCGCATGGGTCCCTCCTGAAGGTTAGTTTGTGGGGAGGGGGGTCATGGGAGGTCTCTGGGTGGTGAGAGTCTGGATGAACTTCGAAGGCGCAGGCGAGAATCCACTCGGCCAGCTAGATCCATGAGCTCTTGGAGTGACGAGGGAAGTTCATGGGAGATTAGCGCGTCCTGGAGTGTCTCAGTCAGTCCTTCGAAAAAGGTGTCACTCAGGGCCCAAACATTCCACCCGCTGGAGAGAGCTATGGTCTGGAACTCAATGGCGTAGTCATAGGCTGAGTGTGAGCCGTGGCAGAGCTTTAACAACTTGTGACCTGCCTCCCTGCCGTGACATGAGTGATCAAACGCCCTCCTCATCTCTTTAGTAAAGTGTTTGATTTTGATGCAGCAGGGTTCGTGAGCATCCCAGAGTGCAGTGCTCCATCCCCGAGCCCGTCCTAAGAGGAGAGTTAGCACGTACGTGACCTTGGAGCGTTCAGTGGAAAACGTGGAGGGCTGGAGCTCAAATATCAGCGTGCACTAAGAGAGGAAGGAGCGACAGGTGCCTGGATCTCCTTCATAGGTGGAAGGGGCAGGGAGTTGTGGTTCCTGTTGCATGCACAGACTCCCACCTTGCGCTGGAGAGAGTTGGAGCCGTTGGAACAGGGTCGTGAGGTCAGCGAGTGCTTGCTTTGTGAGAAGTGCACCTTGACTCTCCAGCGCCAATTTCATGAGGTCAACATCTGCTGGATTCATATAGCTGGCTGGATTATTCTGTCACGAGGCAGAGTGGAACGAGGTGAATCCAAGAGCAGATGAACGACAGCAATGTTAAACAAGAGCGCGGTCAGAATGCGGAAGCGAAGGTCAAATATTGGGAGATCAGTCAGCGTAATGTCTAAGTCAAATCGTAAAGCGAGAGCCGTAGTCAAAAGAGCAAGCGTTCAATTGTTAACCAGAAACTCAAGCAGCGAAGCGACGATCCGCGAAATGAAAAGCGAGAGACGAAAAAACAAGGAAACAAATGAACTTGGCAACGTGAAAGCATAGAAATAAAGCGCGAGAGAATCGAGCCAAAAAAAATAAACAAGATAATCTAGCGATTTAAGCAGCGCGCAGAGCATAGGATAGGAAATCAGCGGAGGATAGGAAACAGGTGTGCAGAAGGGGTGGAAACGGGACCATGGGAAAAGACACATGACAGGTAAGAAAAACAAAGGCACATGTCAACGGTGACAGTGTGGGAAAAAGTGCAGACAGGACGTGAATCATGACAGATTTGTTTTATTGCTGATTTTGGAAAGACACAATACAGCATATACAGGTTACAAACACTCACCATCCAGTAATAACGCAGCTGGCTGAGCCATTCAAAGTTGTTCTCGTCATCTACACCCTGATGGACAAGCAAAGCCAAGACATCACGGGCATGCACATCCAACACCACCAGCGCTCCCAGAGTCACTCGGTTCTGTTTGGACAGTTTCCCACGCACTAGCCCCACTATGTCCTCGATCTGTTTGTTGTTCTGATCCAAATAAGCCTTCAGAGCCTAGGGAAAAAAGGGGGAGGGGGTGAAATATAAGACTGAATTTTACACTTTTTACAATTTTATGCGGTGACCTGGCTGTGTGTGGTAATCGTAAATGTTTAAAATGTTTACTGGCGTAAAACATAAAGATGCCATCAGATGTGCCGAATAGCAAGTTTCATTATAAAAAGCTTCTAGATGAAAGTTTGGATAGAACCAAAGTTGTGTTCTCAAGCTACCTTTAAGGGTAACTATTTTTTACAGAAAGACACTAAAATAGGTTAGCAAAATGAGGCAGTTGGTAGAATCTACTTTTATTGCACTTACTGAAGACCACTGAACTATCACTATATTGTTACCATAAGTAACTACCTATGTGTAACAGCACACATAATTGATAACAAATGGCAAATTCATTCATTCACATTTGGCCAAAGCATATGCTAACCAAGTTGAAAAGGAGATAATGGACATGGTCACCACTATAGAAGCAGACAGGGCTCACCATATGATTGCTGCTGCAAGGAGTCAACCACTTGAGAGATTTTAATTTAACATTTGAAAAACAAGTCTTGGTTTACGAATATCAAGTATCATGTGGCACGCATGAGCTTTTTGTTTTGACACAGAAAGTCAGGTAATCACAACTGAGCCAATGTTTTTTCTCGCGCGTGCTGCGGAATTGTGGGTAATCACTCGTATAATCAACATCAGTGCACGCGGAAAAGCATCTTCCATTCAGTGTAGGCTGAGAGAGATAGAGAGAAAATGGATCTTAATCCTCTCTAACACACACATACACAGCAAAATAGTAATATACTGCTGTAAAGTAAAAAACAAAACAAATTAACCTGCACTTTACCTTTGAAACGAATCTCGACAGAGCCTTGTTTCCGTTAGATTATGTGTGTGTGTGTGTGTGAAGACAAGACGAGGAGGGGAGGGGTACGGTGTCTAATGACAGCGCATGCGCACAAACACTAACGGAAACATTTATCTGTCGGGATTTATTTGTACTTTTTTCAAAGGTAAAGTGCAGGTTAATTTGTTTTATTTTTACTTAATAATTTTGTATTAAGTATTATATATTTGGGGGGGGGGTGGAATGTAATAATCTGAGTTTTCATTATTTATTATAGGGAAATTCGCCTTGTTTTACAAGTGGTTTGATATACGAACATCCTTCCAGAACGGATTATGCTCGTAAGAGTCCACTGTATATATTTATTATATTATATTATATTATATTATATTATATTATATTATATTATATTATATTATATTATATTATATTATTTCATCATTAGTCAGTGTCCTTGCCACTAAATACCTTGGTGACTCACTTATTGTGTAATAAGGTATACAAGATGTCTGTGATAACACTACACATTAAAATTACTAGTTGGTGTCTGCTATATTACGAGTATTAATTCAATATTCTCAAATTTAATTTAATTCTCTCTTGAATAATTGACGGCATGTCATATTATGTGTGTGTGGTACCGACCTCTGGTCCCTCAGCCAAGGCTTCATGGATGTGTTTGGTCCAGTATACTTGAGAGACACACAGTACTGTCTGACCTGGCCAGGCTCTCACCCAGTCATTACGCTGCTCTTTAGGGTACGCTTCATGTGCCTCTGCTATCACCTGCAAATCACAATCAAATCCAAAGTTTATTTGAATAGAAAACGTTTCACAGGGGTTGGACAATGAAATTGAAATGCCTGGTTTTAGACCACAATAATTCTTGAGTATGGTGTAGGGCCTCCTTTTGTGGCCAATACTGTCTTGGGAATGACAGATACAAGTCCTGCACAGCGGTCAAAGGGATTTTGAGCCATTCTTCTTGCAATAGTTACTGGCCAGGTCACTACGTGATGCTGGTGGAAGAAAACATTTCGTGACTCGTTCCTCCAAATTACCCCAAAGTGGCTCAATAATATTTAGTTTCCTTTCAAAAGCTACTCTCGATGCTGCGTGAAAACGCTATTGAGAATGCTCTTTGTTCGACCGGTTGTGAAGCACGTGTGACATCATCTGCCATCTCCTTTCTATCAAAGTGCATCGCGCTCAGCTTGCATTCTTTAAAGAGAAATTGTGAGCTGCGGCTCACTCCTGGGGATCACGTGGGGATCTGGCAGAAGCGTGTGAAACGGATTCTTCCTTTTCTCTCGTGCTCTCGTCGGGTCTTGAGACCCTCAAGCGCTCGAAGTTAGATGACAGGTTTCTGTCGGGTGGCCAGGGGGAGGGGCCTCAACGATGGTCTCTCCCCTTTTTTGGTGACAAGGTAATTCGTTTATAGAGTAAACCCTATTCATTCCGTGTCTTTGTGCCATCGACATTGATTTATTAGAATTGTCGTTAATGCGAAGGCGTGAGGTTATATGATGATGCCCCAGATTGAAGAGGTGTGGGCTATCTCTCTCCTGGGAGCTCATCCTCCCTGAAAAAGTCCACACTACCCACCAAGCCATGTAGAGTAACATCTTCGCTTGTGGGGAAGGATTTTCAGGCAATTGGTCAGGCTGGTGCTGCCCTGCATACCATGCGGTTTTGCAGGCATACCAGGCTGACCTGCTGAAAGATTTGAGCTCTGGCGGGTCCATCGACAAAGGGGCATTTTTAGAGCTACGCCGAGCTACTAAGATTTATCTCTCTGTGCAACCAAGCAAATGGCCCATGCTATCAGCCGCTCTATGGCTGCCATGGTGGCCACCGAGAGACATCTGTGGCTCAGCCTCATGGGCATCAAGGACAAGGCCTCCTCGATGCCCCCAGCTCGCCTTCCGGCCTATTTGGCGACGGTGTTAACACTAGGTTTCGGGAGGCGAAGCTCTATGAGCAAGGCTTTGTGAGGTTTCTTCCCTGCTGTGCTCAAGAGTCGGGACAATCAACTTGAAGGGTGCATATTTTCATATAGAAATATTGCCACAACTCAGGGAGTTCCTGAGATTTGATTTTGGGGGCGAAGCTTACCAGTATTGGGTCCTTCCATTTGGCCTAGTCTTGACACCCCGCACATATAAAAAATGCATGGATGCAGCCCTAGCCCTTCTACAACTCCAGGGCATCCGTATCTTGAATTACATAGACGACTGGCTGATTCTGGCTCAGTCTCAGGAGCTAGCGCTTCGGCATCGAGATGTCGTCCTAGTTCATCTCGAATTTGTAGGATTGAGACTCAGTCCCATGAAAAGCGTTTTCTTTCCTGCTCAAAGAGCGACATATTTGGGTGTTACATGGGATCCGACCGCAATGCGGGCACAGCTGTCTTCTGCGTGTGTCGAATCCATTCTCAATACCCTAAAGAAGATTAAGCTAGGCCAGAAAGTAACTTTTCACTACTTTCAGAGAGCGCTAGGTCTCATAGCAGCTGCATCCACAGTGATACCCTTGGGCTTTCTGCACATTTCAGTTGTGGCTAAGAGCCAGGGGATTTCATCCAAGGGCCAATCCTCGTACATAAATCACCAGGGCGGACTGCCCTCGCGTTGCTGGAACAAGCTAGCGCACCAGGTTCTGCTTTGTCCCTCAGGGCTATTTACATTCCGGGGGATATGAATGTGGTCGTGTAAGGTTTTATAATATTGTAAGACATTGTAATCTAATCAGTTCAGATTCCTGTGCCCTGAGAACAGATCCCTCTCTGTGCTTCCTTATGCCTTCTGTGGTAACACCTTCTATATCCTGTACCCAGACGAGTATACATCCAAATGGCTCTTGTCTGCTAGAACCTTTTTGTTTAATCAGGAGAATGCAAATATATTTCCTCTCTACTGTCTGTCTGCGGGGCGACACGGTGGTGTAGTGGTGAGCACTGTCGCCTTGCACCGCCAGGGTTCGATCCTCGGCCAGGCTCGATTCCCGTCTCTGTGTGCATGGAGTTTGCATGTTCTCCCCGTGCTTGGTGGGTTTCCTCTGGTTTCCTCCCACATTGCAAAGACATGCAGATTAGGCTAATTGGCCTTCCCAAATTGCCCATAGTGTGTGAATGAGTGAGTGTATGTGTGTGTTTCTGTGCCCTGTGATGGATTGGCACCCTGTCCAGGGTGTACACTGCCATGTGCCCTAAGTCTCCTGTGATAGGCTCCAGGCCCCCTGTGACCCTGAATACAGGATTAAGCGGTATAGATGATGAGTGAGTGTCTGTCTCCGGGTCCCTCTATGACTGACATGTTAATGACTGTTTTTTTTGATGTTCGAGACGTAGCACCGTTTAAATATGCTCTCCTTGCTGAGAATAAACAGAGATCTTCAGACATCATGCCTGCGTGTGTGTGTTTGTCTCTCCCGGTCGATAGGGCCCGGACCGTTAAGTGTATCAAGGTACAGCGGACACAAAAAGCAATAACTCTTCTTCTCTTAGCTTAAAACTTAGCTCGGATACACTTCTTCAATTAAAATCTAACAGGGAGAAGATTTGCTGTCCAGACAAGCTGTGACAAATGGCGAATGAAAACTCCACCCCGAAGTAGTCAGTCAAATCTGGGAGAGACTTTATGTAGCAGAGGTGGACCTCGTTGCCTCACAGGAGAAGGTACAATGTGCCTTTACTACTCTCGGAATCCTCCAGCTCCCCTGGGTCTGGATGCGATGGTCCATACGTGGCCTAGACTGTGTCTTTATGCATTTCCTTCAATAGCTCTGCTCCCAGGAGTCCTGGCGAAAAGCATGCGTCTCTTATTGATAGCTCCCTGTTGGCCAGCCAGAGTATGGTTCTCAGATCTAATTTCTCTCCGTGACTGTTCACCATGGGTGATTCCAGTGAGGAGGGATCTTCTGTCTGAGACACAGGGGACAATATTTCATCCCCGGCCTGATCCTCTGGCCCCTGAGGGGGACCAATTAAGAGATGCTGGTCTTCCAGCCAATGTAATTGAAACTATATTGTCTAGAGCTCCCTCCACTAGAAGAACTTATGCCATCAAATGGAGTGTATTTGAAAGTTGGTGCATGGCAAAACATGTAGACCCAGTCCACTGCCAAATTGTTTCAGTGCTGGAGTTTCTGCAAGAAAAACCGTCCTAGGGCTTATGCTGTAGTATTCTCAGAACGTATGTAGCCGCCATTTTGGCTTGTCATGTTCTGACTGATGGGGTTTGGGATGTGGGGAAAGCACCCTTTAGTTGCCTGTTTTGTTCGTTGAGCTAAACGGTTGAGACCGCCCACTAGAGCAACAGTCCCTTCTTCACAACCGGTTGAACAAAGAGCGTTCTCAATAGCGTTTTCACGCAGCATCTCGTTCCCGTTTTTTCAGGGAACAGGTTACAGCAAAGTAACCCGAGATGATCTGGTGACTGTGCAGGCCATGGAAGATGTTCAACTTCACTTTCATGTTCATCAAACCACTCACTCACCAGTCTTGCTGTATGTATTCATGCATTATCATCCTGATACATAGCATTGCATTCAGGATACAATGTTTGAAGCACATGGTTCTCCAGAATGGTTCGGTAGTCTTTGGCAGTGACGCGCCCATCTAGCACAAGCATTGAGCCTAGGGAATGCCATGATATTGCAGCCCAAACCATCACTGGACCCACCCCCCATGCTTCACCCTGGGCATGCAGCAGTCTGGGTGGTACGCTTCTTTGGGGATTCTTCAGACCTTAACTCTCCGGATGTGGACTCTGAAGGTGGACTCATCAGAGAACAATACATGTTTCACATTGTCCACAGCCCAAGATTTTTGCTGCTGGCACCATTGAAACCGACATTTGGCATTGGCACAAGTGACCAAAGGTTTGGCTATAGCAGTCCAGCCATGTACATTGACCCTGTCAAGCTCCTAACAAACAGTTTTGGTGGAAACAGGAGAGTTGAGGTGCACATTAAATTCTGCAATGAGTCGGGCAGCTGTGGTTTTATGTTTTTTGAATACAATCCGGGTTAGCTCCCAGATATCCCTTTCAGACAGCTTCCTATTGCATCCACAGTTGCTCCTGTTGGATGTGGTTTGTCCTTCTTGGTGCTATGCTGACATTACCCTGGATACCGTGGCTCTTGATACATCACAAAGACATCAGATTCTCCAACGAGATGCACACCAACAATTTGTCCTCTTT
>JAAGKR010001618.1:0-118426 GCA_011419295.1 Clarias macrocephalus
CTGTCTAGTTAACATGGTGCATAAATAACAGCAAAAAAGTCTGTATAGCATAAAACTCTCTAGTATTTCTAGCATCCAGTGACCAAAGTTAGATTAAACAGCAGAAACTGACATTTCAGTCTTTCCAGAGTACCATAAGTACATTTATCAATACTTACATGTTTATATGAAAATGAGTCATCTTGCCACGTTTGTAATATAAACAGTTGCCATGTATTTGCGTTTTCGGTCACTGTGGTCTAGTGAACTACAATACTACAGAAAAAACATTCAGTGTTGACTCTGGTTTGTAATACTAACGTAAGAGGTTCTAAAGGATGCCTATTTTCTCAGTTGTCCTGTACATATACATATTTTTTCCCCTCCTTGAAAAGAAAAGGTGGTGATTAGCTGCTGTGGATATTCCTGAGCTGCTTCACACTCGGATGCCTGAGCCTGAAGAAGAGAGCCTGCATCATGTCCTGTTCAGAGAGAAACAAGAGGATATGGCTTATAAATATGGATAAAAACAAAGCTGTGACTTATCTGGAATAAGGGAAGACTAAAACCCCATTCCTTGAGTGAAACTTTCTCTTGTCGCTTAATGACATCACCGTGTTGCTGTTTGCAAAAATGTGCACTATTGCCATAAGTGCTCCCGTACGGGCGTCCCATGTGAGCCACCGCAGGAGGAAGATGTAGGGTCAGGGGTCTGTGGACCAGACTCCTGTTCCTGCTGAACTGAGCCAGTGTTTCTGCAGTACTGTAATCAGCTCAGTAGGCACGGGAGGCCAGGTCCATTTGGCTCTCAGCTCTGTAGCCTGTAGGAGATCCATACACAAACCATCAGACGGGACTAATTCGCTTCCACCGAAGATACTTAGCACTTCATTTCCCCTGGAATAGGACTTAATGATATTTTAAATACAGCCTGTTCCACTAATTCCATTTGTGCTAGCCTTCTGATGGTAATGCATCTTTAACCAGTTTCTAAATATAGACGTTTATGGCCCGGCTTCTCCTGGACTTCATATTTATCTCCTATATCTGTCATGACTTAGGCGACAGTGTGCTAGCAGAAAGGGCTGTTAGCTGTCCACTCACTCTACATGTTTCCTGTCTCCACGGCTGTCTTCTCTATTTTAAGCTGCCGGGCTAAAAGTAGACCTGATTTTTTTTTTCTTTTGTAATCCCAGCAATGCAGATGTTTCTCTCTCTTTGTGGATAAACGTTTCTGACTTTATAAGCTACCTACAGCATTGCCTTAATTATCTACAGCATTTCTCAGCATTCCACCCCTTTTGAGGTGGTAGTCATGCTTATGTTTAGCAGTGGTAGTAAATCTGAGTATTGCATTTTTAGAATGTGTTGGAGGAGGATGATGAGAAGGAGACGACTCCTACACTCTGGCTTCTCACTATGGTTGTGATTAGCTCGGTCTGTAGGACGTTCGCCATCAGTAGTGAAAGAAATTTAATTGAGCTTACAGCTGCTTCTCATCTTACACACAAACCAGGCTCTTAGGGTATACTTTAGATTCTGCCTGTTAGACTGGAAACATTTTAATTTGTGTCAAATTATTCAACATAAATAAAACAATGCAAATGCAGTGTTGTTGTGTTGATCTCCCAGACCTCCTTTCCCGGGGCCTCTTTAATGTTCTTTCTCTCACACGCCTTCCTTCTGGTGAAAACAGATTTTCCGACAGGTTTCAGGATTAATTATAAACACTTCACATCCTCTGCTATAGGAAGGCCAGACTACCTCCTGCTCGTTCATTCCCATCTCTTGCTATTGGTTTCCTCCTTTCTTGTTAAGTCATGCTCACATCAAGTGCAGAACTTAGCCACTGTGAACAAAGAGCTCAATCACTGTTCACCAATCAGCTAAGCTCTGCACCTGGCCTGAGAGTCTTCTCTGTGTGCGTGGTCACTGACACCCACGCTGTGGGACGGTGGTGGGTGTTGGACGGTCCTGCTCTACTGTCTATATTCTTGCTCCCGAGGCTCTCCTACCACCCTCCTGTGTCCGTCATGCCTTTCTTTTACTTGCATTTCTTTAAACTGCAGTGTGTTGCCTCCGGTTGCTATGGCAGCTGTCCAGGCGGTGGTTGTGTGGTAATCCCTGGCAATGTGATTTTTATCTTAAGTCACAAATCAGCACGCCAGGAACCCACACAGCCCCCGACATGAAAGGAGAGCGCTGCGGATGCTCACACACTCCTGCAATTGGCCACGCTCGGCTGAGCCGAGGTTATGGCCCTCATTAGCCACGTTGAGACGGATTCCAGGGGAGAAAGCGCATACGTACCTCTTACTTTTTGTACCCTGACAGGAAACCGTTTAGAGTAAGGAGCATCATGGACAAAAGCACCAATCAACAAATCAACATTAAAGGGAATCTGTTGGCAATTGTCATGTTAAAATCCACTTGTGAAATAGGAGTTGTAGCAATACATGATCTATTCCACCACACACAGGTGTCATCCACCACCATCAGGCTCCATCACCCAAGGCACAGAGGATGAATAACCCCAAGGCGCCTGGCCAGCAAATTATTGACAACAACCAGACACAGTCCAACTAAGACAAATGGGCCCAAATGCAAACACTATGTCACAGGCCGGGGATGTCGGATACCGGCATGATTTATCTGTGCAGCGTCCAGCAGAAATCCTCACAGCCTGAAAAAAAAAAAAAGAAGAAGAAAAAACCCCACGCCTCTCTCTTGCCTATTTCAAAACACATAAAGCTGTCTCGTTGGTGGATAAAAGCAAGGCGACTACACCAAAAAGGTTGGCGGGAGATGGCTAATGGATTTATCTACCGGGCTGGCAGGGCCCATAAGTCCTCCTTTCCCAGAGGCTGACAAGTATTTAGCAGCTCCTTCAAGCGAGGCCCAATGTGACATGCTGTTCGTTTAAACAGGATCATATCGATGCGTGAAGACACGGTAAGGTAGGCGGCTTCAAAGCCATTATACTCCCTTTCTGCCCACGGTTCACACCATATGTCTCTCCTTCACAGCTCAGAAGGAAGCAACAAATACAAAACGGTAATGAGAAGCTTGGGAATTTCTCCCATGATGCTTCACAGCCCACAAAAAAAAAAAAAAAAAACATAATGAAAAGGTGGACGGGCAAGTAGTGAGAACTACTACTATCTCTAAAAGCCTATCGCAAAGAAAGGAAAACACACACACACATCCTTGTTTTTCCCCCTCGTTTCCCAGATCTGTTCGAGGAATGTGTTCGGAAATTCTTCTTACAAACAGAACTTGACAAGATTCCTGGAAGAGGACGGAAGGTGGGCTGAAGCTCTCGGAGTATAAGTGTCCGTGGTGGTCAAGGCACTGAGTGAACTATTACAAAAGGCCGTAAAGTTAAAACAATGGCCCATTTTCAGGCTGAAAGTACACACTTCAGTGCACGGTGCTTTTCTTCCATTAATTATTTGTTTTCAGAAGCTTTCAGAAGAATTGTGCTTTACAGGATGTTTTTTTTTCTTCTGGAGGAAATTAAACTTTGTTCCAGATATGGGTACAAAAACAAGCATCAAGCCATGAAATCTTGATAAAGACAAAGGGAAGAGAAAATGCCCAACGTTTGGCGTGTACCTTTTTGAATAGCTATGATCTTATTCCATTGTATGAGTTTTCAAAATCAGTGCACGTCACAGCAGCTGCTACCAGTTAAAGGCCAGGAAACTAAACATTACAAGGAAAGGATTGGAAAAGAATAATAATAATAATAATAAAAACTGAAACATTGAGAGAGTCCTACCTGCTCCTTTCCTCCATTAGAGGATCATTTCTTCCACAATCTTGCGTGCTGATTGGTCCATATCATCTCTGATGGCTGACAGGCATTGTCGTGCTAACGCCTGCTGACGTCCATCTTCCTGCAGCATCAGCTCCCCATACAGATATACACCCATAGCCTACAACACGCCACACACACACACACACACACACAGAACAAATATTATATATATCTTCTACAGACTTATTTTAGTGCTTTCCGCTGAGCTGAGTGTGTGAATTATGACATACCTGGTCATGAATGAGGAAGTGTTCAACATCTCTGTATGCAGCTGCATATTTATGCTTGACTATCAGCTCACACCATCTGTGTTTCACCTGCACACACACAGACATACAGTCAGCAATAAGAGCAAAACCCATGCGTCTTCAAAATCACATGGTAAAGTTTGTGTCCTGAACAGTTCAAATGGACACTCTAACTTTGTGTCTATGCATGCATGCGTGTGTGTGTGTGTGCGCGCGCGTCTTTTAGTGTATGAAAGGGAGCTCTGTTAGCTGTGCTGCTCGGAGAGATCACAGACTGGCTCTGTCCCTTTCCTCATTCTCATTCCTATTCTCATTCTCTCGCTTTTCCCCGTCCCTACAAGCCTGCTCAGCTCTCTGACCTTACAGCAATCCTCCCCCAGCCACCACCTGACCCACTACCTCTCACATTCCACACTCAAGCTGTTTTCCCCCTACTTTAAGACTTGCCTCACTGATCACGGTTAGCAGGAGATGAAAGCATGACCGGAAAATGAGAAATCTCCTCGGCTCAGGCATAGAAACAGTACAACTCAAATAAAGGTGCGTTTATATACATGACTATTAGGTTTCTTTCTTGGCATCCTCATCCACTCCGGGAGACTAAAATGAATTCCAATGAATTCTAAACTAAATAGTGCCAGCAGCACATACTGTATGTCTAAACACATTTCTTTATGCATAGTGTATTAGGAAATGCACAAAGATGGCTAATTAAATAAAACGATGACGGACGTCTAAAAGGAAATTAACCAGCCCTTGTGTGAAAAACAAAGTCAACTGGACCGGGATTACGAAAACTGCATAAAAAAGAAAGCTCTGAGAAAAGAAATCCTGAGGATCATCAAATCTTGAATATTTGAATCCTGTATTTCCTACTATGATTACAACACAACAAATACACACGGTGGTTGATAAAAAGTTTATGGACGTTCATATTTATAAGTTTAAAAACTTTTTTTAAACACGTTTCTAAAAGAGAAAAAAGGCAAACCATCTCAAAAAAGTCTCACTAATCTTATGTTTGATGATTTTTTTTTTTTTTTTATCTCATAAATGACAGATTTGTAATTTGTCAAAATATATTTTCACTTGCTAAGACACGGATATATATTTTTTCAAATGCATGATTTTCTGGTTACGTTTCAGGAGCACAGCAGTGTCTGATACTGAAAAATTCCACTGTTGCAATAAAATCCCCGGGATAGTGCAGGAGAAATAACTAGACGGACTAATTACTACTTTACGATAAACCTAGATAAATGCTTTGATAAAACTTGTTACATCACTGTTGTAATTTTGCATTTACATTTAGCAGACGCTCTTACTGTACAAAAAGTGCTTTGAAGTTGCTTTGCTATTACACAGGCTTCTCCTTAAACGTCTACTGACCGCGCTCAGGAACTGACTTGATAGACTTGGTAGCACCTCCACTATACACTGAATACTGAACGTTTCCTAATGTATGAGAACTTGTGCTACATGCAAAGATGATTTAGTGCACCGATTGCTCAGACCTGATTCTGACAGACTGATAACCTCAAAGACAAAAGTCGAGTGCCCGGTTTATTCGATCTTCTGTTGTTATTTTTGAAGCCATCTGGAGTGTGAAATAAAACAAAAGGCAAACATTAAAGTCCATGTAAGGAGAATGTCTATGGGTCCAGAGTCCGTGTGACCTTCAGCTCTAGTCCTGGAGGGCCAGCGTCCAGCACGGTTGGGTGATTCTTCTGCTCAAATAAAAAAGCTGATTTAGCTAATATGCTAATGGCTAGGTTCAGTAGGTGTGTCTCACTACGTGCTGGTGAATTATACACTGAGCTGGACAGCGGCTGGGACTGAGGATGCCTGCTGTATATGATGAGTTTATAGTGAGCAGGACTTTAGTTCTCTCAGTCCAGCGATAATGATCACCTGTGGTAATTGCACGCATGCTGCAGATGTGGTGGAGCGCATGTTCCTGAGCATCGCATCTTCATGAAATGAAATGAAACAGCATCCAATCGTATGTCTCTCATATCTTGCTGTACTTCTTCTGCAATAGTTTACCATAACCATATAGAAAGAAGTGTGAGAGAAAATTGGATGCAAAGCTGGAGTGAGTTAGTACTGTGCATGACCTCGCTCCCAGTGTGTGTGTGTGAGAGAGAGATTTTCCATCCCACCTGCTCTCTCGTGTGCTCGACATGGGGGTTGCTTTACTGTGGAGTGGCACTGTGCTGATAACTTCTACTTCCTGTCTACCCGCTGATTTCCCTCCACATTCATATACACACATTAACCTGCTGGAGTGCGGCCAGCTCCCTCATCCTTCTATAATCCTACTCTCTCTATCGACTCGTGTTCACAACAGTCCTTCCCCCTCCTTTGCATTTTCGCTTGCCGTTAACTGAGTAGGACGGAGTAGGACTGACGTGCACAGTGTTGGCCAAGTTGTGTGTTCTGGAAGCAGATTTGAATGAAACCACACACGCCTGTTTTTGTCTATATATATATATATACTTTTAAACAAACGTAGAGAAATATACACACATGTAGAAATATATGGTGTGTGTTTGGGAGGTGGGGTGGTGGTGGTGATGGGGTGGTGAATCAATGGGAAGGAAGGAGTGTGTGAAAGAGCACGGAGGTGTCGAGTGCAGTTTAATGATTAACGAGCTGAAAGGGTGACCGTGTGTTTAGCTTTATGCTGAAGGTCTGAAGTGACTGGAAGATGTAAGGAAATGGAATCGTTGCACATCTTCCACTTTTGCATGTGCACACACACACACACACACACACACACACACACACACATATATATATCACTGGGCGCAGCCGTGAAAGCACTTTTAAAGCCAGATTGCATACAAAGAGTGAGGGCAGGTGGGGTCGTTTCCTGGAGAAAACACCCAGCTGTAATTAACAGAACACATCCACCAGGCACACAAAGGGAGCGGCACACACAGCGCATACCTGTTTGTGTGTGAGTGTGTGTCTAGACACAGTAAGTGAGAAAAAGAATAGTTCACTCCAGCTTTCCTGGCCTAATGACACTGATAAGTAAAGACAAGGAGAGAGTGAGAGAGAGAGAGAGAGAGAGAGAGAGAGAGAGACCCTGTACTTTCACTCCTGCATGAACATGGTGTTTAGACACAGAGGACTGCCAAGCCGTGTCTGCGCGGACAGAGAAGACGCTTGCTGTGAGAACACGTGTGAGGAGACGTGTGTATGTACAAAAACGTTGGGAGTAATAAATTGAGGAATGCCCGTGTAATTACTGAGAGAGAGGCAGCTGTTGTGCCTGGGGCTGTCCCAGACAGTGAGACCTGCTGCAGCTGCCAGAGGTGACAGAGGAGACGCGTGTACAAACACACACCACCGTTACTAACACACAGGTACAGGTAGAGCGTCCCATGACTCTCAGATCCTCAGATACATCTCAATGTGCGTTTTATTTAGTTATACTTATACTCGCTCACAAACGGTTTGAGTGGCGATTTGTCCAAAAACATAATAAAACCAGATCAATTTTAGTGTAAAAAAGATCTATTTCTCATTATAGCAACAAAGTTCTGTATGTGCATGTACGTGTGTGTGTTTCGCAGTCAAACTTTCCTCCGAAGAACTTGCACTACTGTCTCTCTCTTTACCTGTATTAATGAAAGCTATTTTTTTCCCCACTGCTGATAATGCAGCCTTACAGATATTTCATTTCATATTCTGATCATTTGTTTTGTCGTCTTCTTCTCGCTATGTACATTTTACAAATCTCTAAGCAATAAGAATTTGGTTGAAACACTGGTTTGGGAATAGTTACCACCGGACACAAGAAATGGAGCAACAATCGAAAAAAAAAAAAAAAAAAAAGGTCTCTTGCAATTAAGAGATTAGCTGATAAGAAAGGTCATGGACTGGGCTTCACTCAAGCTAGTGCGCGCGCACACACACACACACACACACACACACACACACACACACACACACACACACATTGTATTGAGTGGATTTCTGAGGCTCTTTGGCGTGGCTCATATCAAATGCTCTTTTCCTGGCCGGGCTGACCGAGTGAACTTTGAGACGGGACTTTGAAAGCAGCTGTGAGACAATGCGTTCTGTGTGCCTGACCGACAGATGGTACTCAAGCACATACGCGCGCACACACGGGAAGAGAGAGAGCATGTAGTCCACACCATTCAGCACGGCATCACGCTAAAGCCCCACACCTCTCCCCACGGTCATACGCCATGCGCTGCATTCCTGGGAGTGAAGGTAAGCGTCAGAGACGTCTGTGGGAATCTCGAGTGCGGTCCAAACAGTCTTAACTCATCTTTTCTTAAGAAAAAAAGAGAAAAAAAATCAGGCTGGAGAAATCGGGAGAATGAAAAGTTGCCGAACGGGAGTCTGAGCGAACTCTAAAGCAAGCAGTTGTTTGTGCCATAACCTTTAGCCTTCAGCTCACCTTATCACAAAGCATCACTTTGAAAGCTATAGCTGGCTGCCCGGGTAATCTACACAAGATTTACGGTCACGTCAAACACTACATACTGCCCTGAAGCCTAGCACTGCATCTGCTTCATGTTCAGACGTTTTGGGTTACTGAACAGATCACATTCACAAACTTTTACAGCGTCGAGAAAATGACTGAATTTTCTGTGCAGGATTTATTCTTCCCACCCCCCCTCATAATCTTATGTTTTTGGAAAGATTACAAGGACTGTCTCAATATTATTGTCGATATGAAGAAAAATACAGAAGGTTTCGAGCGCTGAGCACCGCCCTGCCCTTGAAGCTAATAAAGTCCACACTAAAAGCCTACATTACCTCAGCGTGGCAATAAATGGCAGGCTGGAAAATTATGTCTGCTGGAAAGAGAGCAGCTATCACGCAGACGTAGCGGGGAGGAGGAGGAGGAGGAGGAGGGAGAAAGGCAGGATGGAAGGAGGAAGGATGAGAGGAGACAGTGAGAGGGGGAGTGGTAGTAATAACCCAGTATATTTTTAGAGAGCCTTTTGTTTTTCCTGGAAGGTTCGGCTGAAAATCTGCCCATGGGCTCCAGGCTGAAACGAGCTGTGGTAGTCTGGGACTCGCTGTGCTTACCACCTCCTATCACTTTCCATCTGTTAGCCTTCTAAAAGTGCTCCATTACAAAAGAGCGGGGCTGGTGGCTTACCGCTGATCTGCCAGATTTCGCTCCCGCAAAGGAGCTGGCCTGCTCTGAATGGAGCTGAATCTCAGACTGGTCTAACCGGCTGCAGGAGAGTGTAACCGAATCGCAGAATAAATACTAGAAAGGTCAGGGTGCAATTACAGTCAGTTCCAGAGTTATTGTGGTTTTTGGTACAAAAAAAAAAAAAAACCTTTTTGATAAGGGTTATTTATTTTCTTAAAATAAATTAGATTTCGCTCATATGAGCTAGTTAACCACAAAGACAACCCTTCTGGAGCGATCACACGAAAGAGTGGTCCAAAATGCAGATCGCTGGTGGAGATTCTTATTGCCTGAAATGGAAATGTTTTTCAAGACGTATCTGTGAAATGTGCTCCTGTGCTGAAGTCAGCTGCTGGGTTTTCTGTTTTTCTTTCAGCAAAAATGGAATGATTTGTATGTTTATACAGTGATATCTATCTTTCATATGAATTATACGAGATCAGGGGGAAAACCTGGAGCATTTTTGTCGAAAAAAGTGAGAGTATCATTCAGGAACAATTCCACTAAATAGTGATCTAAAAAGATATGGCATTGTTTTTTTTTTTTTTCTTGTTCTTTGAGAACATAAGGGTATGACCGAGAGTGGTGTGGAGAGAGCAGGTCAAAATATTCCATATAAGTGGACTTTTGCTTTCATTTCAGTCGGAGGCAGGCGGAGTGTGAGCTGAGGCCGTGTGCTGTGTAGCCGCATGAACTCTGAAGGCCTCATTACGCCGGGTTACGCTGCAGGTGACGCAGAGGAGTAATGGGATTAAATGAAATGAATGTGATTAACGCGGCGCCTTCGCTTGCTCAGTGTCGTGTTTGTGGGATGAGGTAGCATGTGTAGAAGTCAACTGCTCAGAGCACACAACAAGCGCCCTGCCCGAGATAAGACCTAAATGCCTCGTCTTATACTGTAGTACTGACCACGTCACCTTTAGCCATTAGAAATCATCTGCAGGATGATTAATACTTTATTGTATGTTTTAAAAGAACAGAATTTATGAACATGAATATGCACCGTGATATCTTTTACCGTTAACAAACAAACAAACAAATATAATACTCCAATAACCTTTTGACCACCTTTAGCTTTGATCATGGTGTGCAATGTGGTGGCCAGTTCATGTGTGAAGAGGATTCCTCGTGCTCCCAGGACCACTCTTTAACTATTTGGAATACGCCCATGCCATCAGGCAAGAAAAATACAATGATGTCATACCCCAGTACATTCAGGTCATCAGCTGACTTCATTTTATTGCCACATAATATTGCGGAGTCTAGGCATGACCATCAGAAGTAAACCCAGATCATTCCACTACATCCAGAGTTCTGTTTTAGTAATCAGTGGGCACTTTGCATCGCGTCGTGCTCTCCCCTTCTTACTCTGACACACCCATCATTCTGGAATAGCGTCAATCTGAATTCATCAGACCGCACCAACTTTTTCCAGTGCTCCACAGTCCAAAATGTATGCTCCCAAGCAACCTGAAGCCTTTTTCTGATCAGTCTCACTGGTTTTCTCATGGTGAAACAGCAGTTTAGTCTTAATCCTATAAACTCTCGTCATACTAGCTGCACGGAAAAATTACTTCCAGTATTACACTTCGCTGTGATTTCTTTAATGACGCAACTTCATATTTCATAAATCATAATGCCACTGGATGGAGCATCACACTTTATTGTACAGTATATACAAATGTGAGGAGAACAAAGAAAATTGTTCAGCATCAGTCATACAAGAGGGGTATTATTCTGAATTTGTTTTACTTGCGTATCCCTTTGAACAGCAAACACTGTCACAAAACACTGCTGGATGGAATCGAGATGTTTGGAAAGAGATGAAACTCATCTCACACACACACACACACTATATATATATATATATATATATATATATATATATATATATATGTGTGTGTGTGTGTGTGTGTGTATACTGTATGTGTGCGTGCGTGCGTGTGTGTGTGTGTGTGTGTGTGTGTGTGTTACCTCAGCATCCTGGTTCCGCAGTCCGTATGTGGTTTGCAGCAGTCTGAGACAGGATGTGCTGAGTTCTGTCTCCTCTAGCAGGAATTCCAACAGCAGGACTAACTGCCACGGATTCAACTAAAACAGAAAATAAAACTTTTACCAAAGTTTCCTTATCTGTTATTACCTTGCTACAATCTCCATTTAAGCATTGCAAATGAAATCCAATTTCTTTTACCATAAACTGTAATGTATCTACAAAACAACTACTCAAATATAGTAAAGAAAAATCCTTTACATGGCTAAAAGAACTGCAAAAATACAAAGATTTCACACAATTTCCTCCAGGTCTTATGAGCTCCACACTTCTGTAATCATAGACTTTAATGAAAACAACACTGAAAAATGACTCAGCCATCATAAGCCCTAAATGGCATTAAAACCTAATCCGACTGAGCCTCGTGGCATTAGCAAAAAGTTACCCAGGAGATGTTCCTTTCCACTTTGAAGAGAATTGGAAAGCGATGTGTTTGAGAAAGAGAGGAAGTTGGATAGCTGTTCCATAGTCGCAGTGAAATGAAAGCAAGTTGGGGAGAATACCAGGTTTATTAAAAAGAGCCAATCTTTCAAACAGGAAAATCTTATTTCTGAGCTCTTCTTGAAATCCAAAGCTGGCATGATGGCTTATGAATTAGAAACAGGAGAGGTGAGATTTACGCACACACTTACACTACAAATACCACAGCAGAGAACAATGGGTATATGGGTATGGCCAAGATGAAGATAAATAGAGAAGTTCTCCTCACTCATAGCATGCTTATATATCAAGAATTGAGTGTTTTGTATAAGGCTTAAGCGAAGAAAGAGGGTTAATGGAACCTGAGTAAAATCTACCAGTACAAGAGGCAGGACTACACGAGGTGGTGGGGGTGGGGGGGGGTATCAGAGGGGGAAGAGGAATGAAGCTGGCTGAATGATGTGGAAAGAGATGGAGGAAACAGAATGTACAGAGAACAAGGGAGGGATAAATAGGAACATGCAGACTGAGAGAGAGAGAGAGAGAGAGAGAGACTGATGCGGTAGGAGATGGGTGGTGGCAGGCCTGCTATTATTACCCCATTATCACATCAGGATCTGTACAGCACTGATGCACAGCCTCCTCCCTCACCATGCCACTTCCCTTTCTTTCCATGGCCATGCCCAGCTCTCTCACAAACAACACACACACACGTATACCGTTATACCTTTCTTCCAGGCAAAATACAGGCATTCAGGTTAAACTTACAATCTTCTGATCAGTAGTTTTGATCTACTTCAAGCTAAAACTTCAGACTTCATTTAAATTCCATCTACACCCCAAACAAGAACAGATACCTTCTCACTTCAGGAAAATGTATTATCCAAACAAAAGTTCTCATCTCTACAATCAGAAACACACCTCATCCAGCTCATCCTCTCCTGAACACAATTTTGCAGAAAAAACCTTCCCTAAAATGGTTAGGAAATGTTGGGTTGTACCCCGCCTAAGTCAAAAATGTGCTATATTTGTCCACATTACTGGAAGAGGGAACTATTTTACCGTTACTAAGGCCATTTGAGGACTCACCAAAAGTGCCACATAGACGAAAGCCTCTCAATGTGTCGGTGCAAGTCACGTAAAACCGAAATTACAGTAACCCGACCATGTGAGACTTAATAACGTAGGCTTCTTTTGACGAACAGAATCACAGTGTCCTTTCATCCCTGTGAAGACTTAATTTGCTGCAGGACAGAAAAGCATCTAACTTTCAGGCTGATAGTTGAGTACGTCTTCTTAGTCTCCATGTCTTATTGCCAGCGTTAAGCAGCATTCCCAGGGCCACCCATGCCCATCGGATCTGGTGCCTTTGAAAGATGAGAAGAATTTAAAGTCATAAAAGGAGCGAGTGTAGAGAGAGTGCCTCCTCCACAGTCAATTGGCCTCAGGGAAAGGCAACTAAACCCTTCCCACCTTGAGGATCAAACAAGCCGGACTGCTGCCCAATTTTGATGAATCTCAATTTCGGTTCAGGGAGATGAGAAATGACAGCAGAGATTATTAGTGATCCTGGAGAAAATGCACTAGCGCAATCCATCAGCGAGTACAAAAGCCATGGCTCTCCATCACTAGCCTGCAGCACTGAGATCTGGGAAGGCGATTTTCTACTCTGTGGTGGTCTTTCAAAGGCCTCTCGTAGTCTAGTTTTAAGGAGGAAAGTCGGCTGTGGGCGTTATTAGTGTTCGGGAACGACAAGGATAAGGATGAGCATGACATAAGGTCCGACAGTGAGGTAACATGACGAAGAGAAGTCTTAAAAGCAGGAACTAACACATGCACGTCACGGGCTAGCACAAATACGCATACACGCTCAATTTAATAAGCAAAGAAATGAGATTTTACTGAGCAACAACATATAGATAAATATTCATGTGCTTAACTGAACACACCCAAACTATGTCCTCATGCATACACTTGAGTTGATCACAAAAACCACACACCATGCTAGAATGGACAAAATGTATATGCGCATGGCATACGGTACTGAAACCTCGAAAAGCAACCACTCCACACACGCATGTTCTCAAGACCAAGCCTATGTTTGCTTTTCCGCTGACTTTTTCATTCCTTACCACATGAAAGGCCGTGCTCACGCCATGCTCATTAAAGCCAAGGAAAAGTTAACAGCATGCAAATAAACATACAGCGAAGCTTAATGATAAACAATAGACTTTTCAACTCATTTATTCTGGCCGTTTATTCGAACCTCTTTGTTAAAATACTCGTGATGAAGTCCTGAATCATTTCTTCAACCAACTTTAATGAGACCTCTTGAGCCAAACGGGGATAGAGAAAAGTGCAGGAGAAACTGTTGTCAGTTCGTCCTGTGTCTGATTACGCCTCTCTAAAGGCAATGTGGCAAGTAAAAAAAGGCAGGGTGACTCACTGTGCTGAGCTTATGTTTCTGCTTGTGGAAAGTGAAAGAGAATGACACACACACACTCGAACACATCGAGCCACACCCTGCCACTGCGACTATACCCACATGCCACAAGTATATCATCACTGGGCTTCAGTTAGAACATTACGACAGTGAAGACTGCCTAGAGGTTCTTCGCTAATGCCATCGAAGATGCTCCCGTGCTGTCTCTGTCAGAACGTCTGGCAATAAGATAAAGACTGAAAAGTACAGTTCATACATTTCCAACGCAGCTTCTGTTCGCAGAGACCAGAGCCCTTTTATCCGAAGAGAATATATCAGAGCCACATGTGTGATGAAATGATGGGGTTTCTCTCACGCAGGCCGTTTGAAAATCAAAACTGTATGGAGGAGTTTGTCATCCTTCATCAAACTGCTTTTGAACAGCTGACTGAAAATGGAAACTTGGGGAATTCTTCATGTGTACAGTAGTATATATCTGGAACAATAGCTTTGTGACATGCCAGCGTAGGTTTGGTCAGAATGAGTGACAGTTGTAAGCTGCAATAACTCAGGAAATCGATGACAGCCGCTGCAAAAACAGGAAAAATAACAAAGATGCCAGCATCATATTTTTCCAGCTTTTGTCTACTCGCTCACTACAGAATAATGCACGTGTTCGTTTCTTTAACATGTCATCATGTTGCTATATATTACTATTCAGGTCACAAATAACTGAAACTGAAAACGGCGGTTTGAAACTAACAGGATGTGACTATATTGAGTCTGGACATCATTTCTTTAAATATTTGTGGGATTTGGACAAATGTTCCCAAGGTTCAAGTCTCTTGTTTGTTTTCCAGCTCAGAGCAGAAAGAAGTCATTGGTTGTGCTAAAACAACTCTTCTTCTTCCAGCTGCTCAAGTTAGGGGTCTCCACAGCGGACCATTTGTCTTCATCTAACTCTGCCATTAAGGTTCGATTATCATTGTTAAACCTGAACAAACCTGAGAACATATTTATATTATATTCATATTTAGTACGGACGAGCTGACAAGCTGTAGCAGTATCTTGGTTTTACCAGTTTTGAAATTAGACCACAGTTAGACTCCTTGAGCTCAGTTTGCATCCCCAATATGGGATTAGTGTACAAGTATGAGCAATGTCATTTATCATTTACAGTACATTTATGGCATTTGGCAGTCATCCGTATCCAGAGCAAGTTGCATTTATCTTCTTACACATCTAAGTAGTTGAGGGTTGAAGGCCTTGCTCAAGGGCGCAACAGTTGGTTCTGGGACGTAAAAACGTGACCTTCTGCTCAGTAGTCCAACCACTAACCATGGACCCAGTTTAATTTATGAGGTTTGGTAAATTATTACACATCTCCCAGCTTGTTAACCCAATGCAGCATCCTTGCAACATACAGCACTTGAAATGGGGACATTCTGATCAGTAACCCAGAACATCAACTGTTGAGCCACCACTGGCCACCATCTGTCCAATGGCAAGTCGTTTGTGTCTCTTTCCGGGACTCACACATCCTGTTTTTGTTCCTGTCTGAGGCAACATAAGTGAACATCAAATAAGAAATCTGGAATGGCATGCATTTGAGGCATGTGGAAAAGACATCTGATAATTCCTCATAGCTGTAAAGCAAAGAAGAACAACAAAAATCACTGAAAAAAAAAAAAAAAAAAACTTTTATTATGAGAATTATAACATGAGATGACAATGACTCACATCCTCACATGGTGAACAGCGTTAAGCAGTTTAAAGCTGTTGTGAACTTGAAGAACACAAATGCATTGATGAAAATAGAAAATGGCACCAAGCTCTGATCGTAAAACCACCACTGAATGGTGGTGCAACGTTAGAGAAAACGTCTGGCGCTCCAGTGTGAACCGCTCACAGACGGCTTTTGAAGGGTTGCCTTTTGTGGACCAACAAATTCTGCTTGCAACCCTGGAAACGAAGCCTATACCTTTTTAAAAGCTCATTCTTCGTTTCCTTTGGCCTACCTTTCTCTTTGTAAAGGGTCTTGGTTGTAGAATGCATGTCTATTGTCTCCCATTTCTCCTTGCAATAGAGACAAAGTCATAGTGACATTATTAAACAGGATAGCGTGATTTCTGTGGTGATTCTCCCGCATCAATGAGTTTTATTTGGCCTGACCACAGTCTCGTTAAAACACGTGCAGCCCTGCACGTAAAACCCTAGCTTGGGCTACACTAGGTTTTTACTCTGCCTCTTTTTTTTTGTCTTTGTTTCATTTCTCCCCACCCAAGTTGCCCTCAAGGCTAGTCCTCTGAAAGAGTCAATCAGTCACTTACCACAATCCTCTGAAGAATTATAGGGTATCAATCCAACATGGCTACTGCATGACATCAAACAGGAGCGAATTCATCAGTGCAGGTGGAGCTTTCCTTTTGAGTTCAGCCCAGTCTTGCCAACACACTAGTTTCCCAGTGCACCACATGAGCATGTGGGACTTTACTGAATTATAGATCACATGTGGGTGGATTGCCCTTTACATCATCACTGCCTGTATGTTCTAAAGATTGCCAACAGTTGTGATTAAAATAAAAAAAGGCCTAGCTTGGGTTTTACTGGAACCTATAAACAGATCTTAATCTGCAGTTGCTGCTTTGCGTTTCGCAAGGTAAAAACACCTCAATGAAATTCCGAGTTTTTCTTCTTTTTTTTTTTTGGATAGAAACAGCTAAGACTAGCTAAGCCATGACATGTTGACCCTTTACCCCATTGCCCCTGATCGTGCCTTGTTCTGCCACTGCTGTTTGTAGCCCACAGGTCTGCTTTAAAGGCAAAAGGGAGGGGCTGGATCCATACTGGTCCATAATCAGGTTGGCCTCACCAGACAGCACGTCGATAGGACGTCACTTACTGAAACAGCTCTGTCTGATTTAAAAACATTAGCCTGCGTGTGCAGAGAAGAAAAAGGCATCAACCTCCAGTAGAGAGAAATGAAGGCTAATGGAGGTGGATCATCAAGGGTTTCACGTAACAGGCAAAGGCTTCTATTGATATCTATATACACGATAAAGCAGGAGATGCATTACATGAGCATTCAGTCAATCCGACATGAACGTTTACGCGTCATCGGAAGCCTTGTGCGATGGTAAAGTTGAGGATAAACTTCTCCAACTAAGGAGAAATTATTGCCAATTTTTAGCCTTCATCTTTTTAGGCTTTTAAACTTTAGAGTTCCTTTAAAATGGAGTGCATCCAATGGGCATTGAGTTTTCATTTCAGAAAATAACTTTTCCAAACTACACTACCTTCTCCAAAGTCCTTTTTGGAAGTTTGTCCATAAAGAAGGATAGCTCAGGCTTCAGTCCAGACAAGGCATGTAGCATATGCGGAGTAGCTATTTGAAATTTATACAACTTTTAACCACTTTAAAAGCAGAGTAGATGTAAGATCTAAATAGTCGTTACAGCTAGGTCTGATTAGTTTACACTGTTGCTGGCTGTGTACATTAATCAGACCTGGATTTCCACAAGTTAATTGCATGGACTTTCTTCATAACCCTGCAATCAAGCAGTATGAAAGTCTACTTCTAAACGAGCTACTCCCTCGCGTAGCCTCCTTTTCGATATCAAACACTGTATCTAATGAAGATTTACAATTGTTTGCATACGCTGCTGCGCACATCTGAAATGTATACGCCAACATACTTGTTCTGTCCCAGCGCCAATTACAGTAACTGCATTAACAGACACGGCTTCAAACCAGAACCAGACCTCTAATTTTCATAAATGGAATCTATGATTTGCCCCAACCACAGATTAAGCACCCAGAGCCTTCCAGGTCCTGTATCCTGTCTAAAAGCCTCAGCCTGTAGAGCTAAAAGCAGTGCAATCAAGAGGCCTGCCCGTGAAATATCCTGCAGCTGAGACAACAAACAGCACCGATATATAAGCACCAGATAATACACGCGACAGATCTTTTAAGTCCACGGCCACATGTTCTAACTAGTAACATTACAGTGACCTTGAACCATGTGATGCAGCTGAATTTAGGTAGTCTACGATAACGAGCTCCAAGACATCATTTGATGATTCCTTATACGATTATACTGATGTAACTATATAAATCTTTCATAGTTCTAGTGTTTATCTTGAATTATTCTGACGAAATGCAGAAAACTGAATGACGGTATGTCACGTCACATGTCGCGTTAAAGTTTCGCCCTGTGCCTCAGCATGTGGCTCTCAAACACATCTTTTATCCCCTGGAGGAGAGAGGCAAAATAATAAATGTTGCTCTTAATCCACAATGGCACCAGAACATAAAGGCCAGCTTTCGTGGCACAAAAGAGCCATTTGTGTCCAACATCGCCAAAGCAGCTGACAAAAACAAACAACGCGGAGACGAGCGTCGGGAGAACCATCTCTTCAGCAAAAGAGTTGCCGAAAGCAGGAAAGTTAGATTGCAGATGCTCGGAACACACATAAAACGGCACAGACATGCAAGTGTGCCTTTTAAATTATGACGGACAGGTGACATCAAAGGATCAGAGATATATCCTGCAAGGGACACCTGTTGAAGGCAGCTTTGATAATACCTGCGTAAAATGGCATCAAAAAGACCGTGACACTTGCAGGTACTAAGACACAACGCACAAGGAGAGGCAATGGACAGAGAGAGAGCAGAGCTGAGCAGACACACCGGCACACACAGTCAACGTCTGCGCCCAAAGAATTTCAGATCCGCAGCTCTGGATGTCATCAACAGAGTTATTTACAGATGGCTTTTCGAGTTTTCATGATGCTTTTACATTCTAAACACACGGGGCCCCTGGCAACTCACACACAAGTCGAGCTCAGGTTGTCGAATTCAGTTCACTTCAGCTAGTTTTCTGTAGTTCTTGTAACAACGGACACCGTCACAGAGAGGCTTTACAGAAATATAGAAAAGGTTGTCAGAGTGATTGCAGTCACAAGTCAAATCATAAACTCGTTGCCATTCATAATTAACTGCATTTCATTAAGCTAATTAATCCATCAGCAGTGATCTAGTGTGTTTTATTTTTAAAAAATTATTAATTAAAAAAATCTGCCAATTTAAAACCGAGCATGAATAGCATAGATTATTACTAAAATGATATAAATCAGTATTCTATCCTTGCTGTGCGGGAGAGAAATATGTATCTACCAAAATGAGACTTCAGTTTTGCCCCAGAATCAGAATATACAGCCTGTTATTTGTAATTCACCCTCCTTATCTTAGACTTGTTTTTCATAAACCAGCACATGGAAAAAAAAAAAAAGAAAGAAAAAAAAAAGTAAGAAATGTTGCTTGAATTACCTTCAGTTCGAGTCAGGGTACATTGGCAAAGATAGGGGCGCAGTCTAAATAAGCAGATCCAAATGCAGCCCCCCGAACAGGCCTCCGAGATGCTATCAGTCTCTGCTAAAAGCCTGCTCTGGTTCGCCCGACTGTCACCTCGCTAGCATGACATCGTGTTATGAAAATGAGCTGCGGTGCTTTGAAGACGTGTTGCAAATGGACTGCTGTTTCTTTAACTTAGATTAGGTCCAGGTCCTGACAGAGGTATGCGGGATGGACTCAGACCAGATATCTCTCCCTCTCGATCTCTCCCCTCCTGCCTGCCATGCTCGGCTGAAGCTCCAGCCCAAAACAACACCAAGAACAAAGGGGGGAAAAAGTGTGAAACTTTTTGAAAACCAAACCCAGGCACAGTGAAGCAAGACTTTCACTCAGTCTGGCGCTCACACACCACAAAAAACGTACACACGGAACAGAGCGACATAGATGCATACATAACGGGTTCATACATTAACATGGAAAGTGGAACAGACAGAGAGCTTCCAGTTATGACAAGGCTTTAATACCTGTAAATCTATGTGACTCTCTGGAGATTGCTCTGGTCTCAGAAGCTAGGAGGAACATTAAATCATACATCATCAAATTGTTTTCCTATTATACAAGAGAACAAGCAGTTACTCTCTAAGGAGATTAGAGAAGCCATACAGGCAGTGCACAAAGACTCATCCACACACACACACTCACTGAGCCGCATGGCAGAGCGTCCCACTGAGATCCCTCTAACCAACACGAACTGTAAATTACGCTTCATTTTGACTGGCTCGGTCTGAAAAACCCAGCCCGGTAGCCGACAGCAGCGCTTCTCCCTGACTTCTTCCCCTGTGAGATGACTAATGCACAAATTAAAAGATTACACCAAATGAACTGCTTTAATAGCATCATCACGAGGGCTCCGGATTCAACTAAAATTCATTCCTGTATCATCTTCTCTTCTGCTTGTTTAGCATAAAGCTCACCTCCTTGCCTTTTTCATGTGCCTCTGCTGGTGTCACTGAAAGGTTAGAGAAACAAGAAGGGACAAATATGAGGAAGGATAGAGAGATAAAGAGACAGAACAACACACCTTGGGACGATATCGCCTCCCTTTCATCTTTACATTCTGATCTCACTGCCTGTGTTGTTTCAACTCACTGACCCTCATTCTTCAACGGTGCGTACACTCGAATCTGAGCACGAAGCATGCATATGCAAATTCCACTATCAGATATCTTTTTAATCAGTTCCATCTTTGGCGTATCACTTTGACCAAATGTGTAGACAGAGTGCATGTAAATAACCTGAAAAACTCTGCAACCATATGTGATATCTACAGCACGTTTACTAAGCAGAGGTAAGTACAGGTTGAAAAAGTAAATATTGATGATCACAATTGCACACACAAGAGCCATAAATATACCTATTTATAAGTAATGGGGATTATATTCCACAGCTGCCTTCATTTACAGCAACCACAGACAAAAGCAGCTCTAATTAGACTTCACTGTATTGTATTTTTCCCTTTCATGCCTTTGTTGGTTTTTTTTTTTTTTTTTTCAGTTCTTAAACTAAACGCTTTCCTTTTTTTGCTCACTATGGCAACACCTGTATATATTAGGGGGTTATTGAGAGTATTTAGCGTTGCGTGTAAAGTGGACGTATTCCTGGCTAAACGTGGGTGTTCTGTAGTTATATGACATGTAAATAAGAAGGGAACAGTGGACAGGAGCTTGTGGCCATGCAGCTGAAGTAGATTCATTAAATGCGCAGCGTGAATAAATGATGTATGACATCTACATTAATTAGATTCACACATCATTATATGCCTCAACCTTCTATATCATTCAACGTTGATGAATAAGGCCTGGTGCTGGGTTATGTGCGGTCAGGATATCTATCCTGTCAATAAACTATAAAATAATTCCCTACTGCTGACCTCAAATCATATGCGACTTATTTGATATTCACATCCATAACAGTGGTTCATCAGAGGTTTAGAGGATGCTTAAGAGGTTGCTAAAGCTTGATACGCGACGAGTATGTATGAGTGCACACACTTACTTGTGTGCTTTTTCTTTGCTGTTTCTGTATGCAGATTTTGGCGATTACAATGATCTATCCATCCCACAATCAACTGATTGAGCTTTCCTGCTATTTCTGCCTGGACCAGTAATGCGCTCCCACTCGCTCTCTCTCGGACCCCTGTGCATTTTAGACCCAAATATAGTGTGGCCAGCCCAATCTGATAAAGTTTTTTTTTTCCTGGTCCACTGCCAGAAGGCCTACATTCATAATGCCCTTTTTATCCAGTAAAAATCTCTGTGTTGTGGATTTCTACCTTGCTATTTTAAACAGTTCAATCAATGAAGTGTTTTCGGAAGGCGTGTTTTATAAGATGATAAAGCCTGCAATGGGTCCAATCTTTCCAAATTTAATAACCTTACAGTCTCCACAAGATTAAAAATATAACTTAGCAAGTTGGAGTATGTAAGCAGGATCTGAGTTACAATGCTTGATGGTTATAGGCGAAGCACAGCTGTTTTATCTAGATGTTGTATCATTGTTGTATTTACAGGCTGTTAGAGAGGTTTAACAGGTTAAGAAAGACTTAGATATGCATTGGGGTTTATGCATGACTTTATACTGCATTGGGTATAAACCGAATTAATGGAGACAATTGGCCAGCACTATAAAAATCTAGACTGCATTCACTCGGATCCCAGTTCACACCAAACCCAGCGTCCGGTACAAATTCGAATTCAACAAATTAAAATCTGCTTGGTCCAATTCATGGATGCGGTTTTATACACACATTAACATTACAAACAACCTGCACATATTGTGTAGTTCCCACTTTGGCTGTCAAAATAGCTCAAGGCAT
This sequence comes from Clarias macrocephalus, assembly GCA_011419295.1. Taxonomy (NCBI): domain Eukaryota; kingdom Metazoa; phylum Chordata; class Actinopteri; order Siluriformes; family Clariidae; genus Clarias; species Clarias macrocephalus. The sequence goes on from JAAGKR010001618.1 coordinate 22,355, forward strand.
GGACTCTACAGGACCTCTGAAGATGTGCTGTGGTATCTGGCACCAACACGTTAGCAGCAGATCCTTTAAGTCCTGTAAGCTGTGAGGTTGGGCCTCTATGTTTGTTCAGCACATCCCACAGATGCTCAGTCAGACTGAGATCTGGGGAATTTGGAGGACAATCAACACGTTGAACATTTTTTCATGCTCCTCAAACAATTCTTGTAGCATTTATGCAGTGTGGCATTATCCTGCTGAAAGAGATTACTGACATTAGGGAATACCGTTGCCCTGAAGAGGAGTAGTTGGTCTGTAAAAATGTTTAGGTACAGTAGGTGGTATGTGTCGAAGTAACACCCACATGAATGCCAGGACTCAAGTTTCCCAGTAGAACATTGCCCAGAGCAATGCCAGCTTGCTTTCTTCCCATAGTGCATCCTGGTGCCATGTCACACACGATGTTGAAGTGAATCTGATTGATCAGACCAGGCCACCTTCTTCCATTGCTTCTTCATCAGGATCTTATACTCATTATATACTATGTACTTTTAGCAGGGGACAGATTTCAGCATGGGCACGCCGACTGGTCTGCAGCAACTTTTTTCATCAATTTGTGCTATGGAAGCTATTCTGTAGGATTGGACTAGAAGGGCCACTCCGCACATACATCAATGAGACGTGGGTGCCAACGACCGCATCACTGGTTCACCATGTGTCCTACTACAGTATGTACTATATGTAAAAACACAAACATTGCACTGCCAGTCAGCTAATCAATTTTACTGTAAGAAAGCTGAAGGGACAAGTTTTTTGAACCCTGACTTATTAATTAAACTCCCTAATATTTTTGTCTCTTTATACGCATGAGCATCAAAACATTTATAAAATCAATATTAGCAGCATTTGGTGCCAAAAAGCTGCCAAACGATGTGATATAACAAGTTGTGACAACTACAGTAGTTAACTGATCTACAAACAACTAATTTCATACATTAATGCAAAAAAATGATATGACTTTTAAATATAGTTGTTTTTAGAATACAACATTACACTGATAAAATACATAGCCTGTAAACATGTTTTTAATCAGGCTAATCAACTAGCCACTACTGCACCTCCAAGTGATCCTGACTGAGGACAATATGTTTAAAGTTTGAGATGTTGAGATTTGAGCTATTAGATAAAAGTCTCAGTAACGAGCGACACTTTGAGAGGTCTACTAATAAATAAATGTAGAAGATGCATATCGGTAATTTCCATTAAAGATAGAAGATCAAATAAGATCAGACTCAACACCCACACTTTTTTACTTTATGGTCATGTGAAATCAGAATTAGCCCAGAGCACATCATCTCTGTATGTAAATATTCAGTATATTTAGTGTATATACAGTACAAGTCAATTTGAGCATTTGCTATAATTTATCGTACGCAAAACCCACTTTAATTCACCTCCAGAGACGCAGGGTTTTTCGGGGAAAGGACTCAAAATGACATACTGTATGAAAAGCCTGTTGCTTAAAGAGTGATAACCGTTCTTCCCATTAACCCACACTACACTTGAATCTGTAATGGGATTCCAGAAAAGCACAGAGTCTGAGTTTCACTCAGCGCTCGGCCGGGGTCTTCAACTGAGAGTTTCACACTGTTTCATGCTGTTGCGACATTACAATATGATTTGCGATAAGTTACTTAATGAAAATGTGAAATTTCCCAAAGTTAAACTAAACATTTCATTGCCACATTGTAATGATATTTTAAGGAAAGCCAGGCTTCCCATGTACAGACAACTGCGCTTAGTTTCCTACTTTGACAGTTTCCCACCTATAGGATTTGATGAACTCCAAGCTGGCAGATACATCTCCATATTAGATCCTATCAGATTCATCTTTTCCCCCAGTCTCTAATCATCCACCAGGACTTTCTTTTAAACAAGTCTTAGTTTACATGCATTTTTGTTACATATTTTTCAGTGCATTCATCCAGACTCCCTCTGGAACAAATTTAGGGTTCATTAACAGGATTACAAATGCAGCAATCTTCAGCTGGAGCTATTAAACACTAGGCTTTCCTTCATGAGCATTGTCAGCTAACACCAGCCTGCTCTTTGACATGCGAATTCCACGCACAATCTGCCCATATGTTTACATTTCTACTGCGAAAATAAGCTACCGAAGAAGAAGTTTATCTGTAACACTTTAGCTTTAATAGGGGCCTTGATTCCAAAGTCTAACTACACAGCTAATAAACGTAACTATCAAAGCGTGAACTCGGCATTCACATTTACTGAACGCACTGTGCTTTAGCTCGGTATGTAGGTCCCTTAGTCCTTAATTAAAAAAAACTGCCACATTTAGCATTTAGCACACGCTTGTTTTCTTTTTAGTTTTTACTTTACTAAAAAAAGCTGCGCCAATGTAAAACACACCCGGAGAGGAATAGCATTTCTCCGGCAATAGCAATTCACTCTCTTCAGAGGGAAGTACCTCAGCTCAAAAAGATCCCAAATTGATCCATCTCTGTAACAATGGGGGAAGAAAAGCTTTATGAAAAGTCGCAGTTATTAGATTCATCTGTTCCCCTCAGTAATTCCTGGCTCTTTCAGATCCAGTGGTTTAAAGCGATGGCCATCAATGCAGTTGGCTTTACAAGTGTATCCCCACAGACCCTCCAAGACGGAGAGGGAGGTGTGGAGGAACAGGAGGACGTTTAATAGCGTCAGAGTCGTCTGTGGGAGTCGACGTCTCCTTCGCTCATTACCGAAAACACAGCCCTCAGTCTCTTCATCTGACAGATGTTTTCGAGTTGTGCTTAGCCGAAAAAAAAAACGATGGCTGAGTTCACAGAGCGCTTTTTTTTTTTTTTTTTTTTTAATGTGGGAGCATTGATTTCATTTCCCCCAGACGAGGCCCCTTCAGAGGGGCTAGACATCAGGGGAAAAAAACAGCAATTTGATTGACCACTATGGGCTACTGCACATTTATGAGGGTGCACTTACTCACAAATTGCTACTTTACTCGAAACCAGCTGGAGTTTCGGTGTTGAACGGTGGTGGAAGGGGGTTGTGTGGGGGGGTTAAAAGGGGAGTGTCTGCGGGTGCCGTGCATAATCGGTTAATGCTGTATGTGACTGTATATTTCCTGGCTGATGCCTTTTCCGTTTGCACGAGAAAGACAAACACAGATGGGATTAAATGACAAAAAGAAAAAGAAAAAAAATCAAAATCTCTTTATCTCTTTCAGGAAAGTGCTCACATTAAAAGCTGCCTAAATCTCCAGCCTCGGAGTCCTTCGAAAATTCAACAAAAAGCTCAGGCGAGTGGTCAGATTGCTGATTTGAGCCATTAAACAATAGTGACTGGAATTGGACACCAGACATCAGACTGGTTTGTGGTTCTGTCTCTCAGAATGTCTCTCAGGATTCTTCATGTGCCTCTTTAACGCACACTACAACACAACATGCAGTGTCCTACACCACGCTACACTACACAGGTATGCGCATTAGGGCATGTGAGAGATCAAGTCAAGTAAGCTTCTTTTTTTTTTTTTTTTTCAAGTCAAGTAAATCAGAGAGATCACAGCATCATAGTCATTATGACAGAATTACAGTTAACACAGTTAGAATAATCAGAATCAAATGTCACACTTTATAGTACATATATATATATATATATATATATATATATATATATTACAAAAAATACACAAAAAAGTACAGGATGTGCACTCATTCTTACAAATATGAAACAACTGATTTATCTTGAGTATAAATAATGTATTCAGGAAGTGATAAATAGTGAAACCTTTGAATTTTTGACACAAATATGGATAGCTAGAGGAAGAATAGATCACATCCACCATCACTACACACATACATACACACTCAAGGGCTGGGAGCCTCTGTGTACCCATTAGATTGTGATTAGATTATTAGATTTATCGCAAAAATACGGTAAGTGCATCTTGATTTTCAGTTTCTATAGCCTACATTATGATTTCTTTTTCCCCCATTAGGAACCCTTTTAAAACATGATATCATTTAGAGCTATCCTGATATAACACATTTCCATTCAAGCTGTCAGAATAAATCTCTCTCTTCATATTAGTATTATCACATTAATTTATAGCCTATTTGAAGTCAATTTTTTAAAAACACGTTTGACCATAAGCTTAGCTGCTTTAGTAAGTCGGACGATCGCGTGTTGATTAAAATCTCTCTTATGTGGGGAATGTGGAGTGTAACGTGCATGTAATGCGTGTGCATAATAAAAAGCACATGACTTCTCTGCATATTCTCTCCAGCATTTTTTTTTCTCTCTCAGCAGATCCTGCCCTTCCCATGATCCTCTGTCTGGACACAAGTCTCTGGGCCGTTCTTACACCAAGTATCTCTTGCACACAAACACACATGGTCACAGTCATTGGCAAAGCGTCCACACTCGTGTAAGCGCATATGTGTAGCGCAGGATGTGCATGCTTTCTTTTTTTTTTTCCCGCCGAGTACAGAAATTTCATGGAATGGAAAAATGATACAAAACTCAAAAGCACATTATTGTTCATTTCTACTTGTGCACACATATAAACACAGATGCACTTTGCCTGTTGTTTACAGATTATTGTTTGTTGCTTTCTTAGATCTCATAGATTCTAGTAACAGAAGGAGTAGGATTCTAGCCCACACACGCACGCACGCACGCACGCACGCACACACACATCTACAGTATCCGCCTCAGTGCACTTGTGTCTCTGTGATGAGGAGCCGTACGTCCATTTCCTCCCGTATTCATAAATCAGATTTAGCCACTCAGACGAAGGGAAAACAGACGTGATGCAGAGGCGGGGAGAGGAAAACAGATTTACTGGAGATATATACGTTCCTAAAGCAAAAGGGCAGCAAAGACAAACAACCAAAATATACAGTGTACAAACATAACATCAAATGCCAAGCCACGCAAACCGACATCTCAGACAGAACAACTGCGATCTATAACAAAGCACTAAGGAACCATGAAACGGTTTTCCTAAATATTCATCATCAGCCCTGTGTGTCCATACTGTCCTCATCTACTATACGAGACACCATAAAAGAAAAATATGTATTACCAATGTGCCAAAAGTACACAGGTGTGGTATGTTTGCATTATGTTGTTATAATAACTATAATGAGTTTTTATTCTCAAGTACAAAATGAATAAATGTACAAGAAACAATTTAAACATGAAAAAAGCATCTATTTTGCTCTAAGGGCCCAAAATACACATAGGCGCCTGGGTTTTGTAAAGCAGAAAGGAAAACAGGTATATTACCCAGCACACTCAGTAAAACCTACTAGCTGTTTTACTAATAAACCGACAGAAATCTGTATCTAACACTCCTGATTTTTTTTTCACGCAAAGCATTTTCACACCAAATATTGACTATGTTTATTATATTACTCTTGTATTACACTACATAGAAGTTTTTTTTATGTAGAAATCTTTTCAAAAGCATGCAATTTTTTATGTTTCTAAGCCTTTTGCACAGTCCTGGAAGTAAGTAGTAACAGCTGTTTGATTATACTGAGAGTGCTGCTTTGTTTAAAGCCATGCAAATATTCTTTTGTAATGTTATTTATTTATTTATTTATTTATTTATTTATGAATAAAAAGCACTACTGTAAGTCACCATGAAAAACATGTATAACAATATTTGCACTGCAGATAAAATGGTGGCTATGACTTTTGCACAGTACTGTACATACTGCACATGAAACTCACTGTTATGATCTGTATCTGTTTTGCGCTGAGAATATTCACATTTTTATCTGTTTGGATTGAAACTAAAAGCAGGTGTGGTCTAAAAAGGAGGGGGCTTGTGAGAATAAAAAAAAAAAAAAAAAATATATATATATATATATATATATATATATATATATATATATATATATATATTTTATATATTTTTTTTTTTTTTTTTAACATAACTTAATTCAACCCTTGAACTTATACAGTTCCTCATCAGCTTCACATCGGCCACCAAATGCTTTCTATCTAATATGATTGAGAAAGATCTCAAAGCGATCTTTTTAAAACTACTTTCCCAAATCATAAAACTGTTATATTTAAAACATGCCAAACTGTAGCCAAAGAAATATAATTCACCAGATTTACTTTATTCCTTTTTTGGTTTGTGTTCCAGAAAGAACAGAACCGTCTTCTGAGACGCTGGGACGCAGTGCTGCTGCTAGTCAAAGTGCAGTCCTTTAATCTGCGTTTCATTAGAATTCCTGTGAGACTTTCTGGAAAGTTCTTTGGGATTCCAGACGTGATGCAGTGGACATCTCTAGTCTCAACCAGATGTCCAATTGGAGCAGTCGTTTGATGTGACATGGTGTCTTGGTTTTCATTTCAAAATGGTTAATCCAAAAATATACAGTATGGCCACTATATTAGGTATATCTTGCCAGTACGAGGTTGGAGCCACTCTTGCTTTCAGTCCTGCCTTAATTCTTCATGGCACGGATTCAATAAGGTGCTGAAAACATTGCTTAAAGGTTTTGGTCCATATTCACATGATGGCATCATGCAGTTTCTGCAGATTTGACGGCTGTCAAGGACAGTGGAACGTCCATGATACAACTTTCTAGTTCCACCTTGTCCCAAAGATACTTTTGCTGGATAGAGATCAGACCACACAACATTCTTCTATTATACAGTTTTGGAGAGCCCGTGTTAATTTTAGCCATAGGTTTCTGATCCAGTGAACTTCCACTCACTGGATATCTTCTCTTTTTCAGACCATTTTCTGTAGAAAGTCTACAGATGGTTCTCTGTGAAAATCCCAGTAGAAAAGCAGCTTCAGAAATACTCAGACGTGACCGTCTACCATCGACAGCCATGCCACGTTCAGAGTCACTTAAATCACCTTTCTTCCTCATTCTGCTGCTCAGATTGAACTTCAGCAGATTGTCTCGAACATGTCTACATGCCTAAATGTGTTGAGTTGCTGCCTGATTCTCTGCCTCTGTGCTCTGTGAACAGAAAGTGATTTCACAAGATGTAAACCTCAAACGGGTGAGGAGCTTCCTCTTTCATTGGGAGTTCCATTTAGCCATTAGCTAATGGAACAGATCGAGCAATGTGCTATCAAACAGAAAACTGATGACTTAATGCTGATAGCATTCACAATACATTTTTATTCCATCCTGTGCAATGAATGATGGGAATATGAGACACGGAAACGTCTGAAAGCTGAGACGATACTCTCCACCTCTCTCTCTCTATGTCTGTCTAAAAATTAGCCGGAGCAGGCAAACACTCTCCCTAATTCGGAAGAAAATGAAGCAAAATGAATCTCATTAGCACATAAGCGTAACTAATACACCACAGCAAACCTCCCTCAACACACACATATCCGCTCATGCACACCCACACACTGGAGCAGGCAATAAAACTCTATTCTTTTCCGGTGCAAAACTTTCATTTCACATTAAAACGACCCAGATCTCGGCCTGGGGTTGATCAGGGGTGTCTGGGCCTCGGCAACGCCAATTAGTAATGATGTAATTGATGCAGAGAACGGCTGCATGCCGGGGCCTTGTGCTCTCCTCTGTTTAAGAGCAACACCCAAACCTGATTTATGAACAGGCATGGGGATGGGGCACTCGCTTTTGAAGTCTGTGAATAAGTAATATAAAATACACCTGGAGGACTCGGGGGGGCTCCCGCCATTCTCTGCTAGCAGGCGCATGGATGAAGGAGGGAGTTGTGTGCGTGCGTGCGTGTGAGGGGTCACTAGTGTTTCCTTTCAGCCTGGCTTTTATGGCAGCACTTCAAACAATCGCTCTGTTCGTTCTCCCTCTGTCTCCGCCCGGCCCATCGTACGGAGCCAACTAGACTGTAATTGGCCTTTCTTTTCTTTCATGCAGCCCCCCCTCCCCACCCCCTTCATTCTCTAACCTCATCCCTCAATTCTCTGAAGTTACCAGAATGAAACACGTCAACCTGCCAGGTAGGTGCGAAGCCACTGTTGTTGTTGTTTGCACACCAGGGGTCTTGTGCGTTTCGGACACTTTCCAAACAGAACTCCAAACTGATTTCCTCTCCATGTAATCGCAGGTGGGACATGCCTCGTTTAAATAACAGGATGGAAAACGACATTAATGCAAAACATGTGACAAATACAAGCATTCTCAAGTAAACAGCGCTGATGCTAGAAATTCCTGCATCATGAGCGTAACGTTTTTGACACAACGCACTCAACCAGGCTGGTGTTAACCTTTCTTTCAAGTGTTTTACTGCTCACACGTGTTTGTAAAGAGGCATTGTGTTCTAGCCACCAGCCATACACACACACACACACATAACCCTACCACCGACGTGACAAACCCGGAGACTCAGAACAGATATGACCTCACTGCTGAAACTCAAACACAGCCTAATCATAATCGTAATCATAAACACACACACACACTTTTGCTATTTGAGATGTGATGTACTTACAGTAAGGAAAAAACAAATGCTGACGTCAAGTGTAAGTTATAGTTAAAAGATTCAATGGTGGAAGTAAACAGCAGCCACTAGTCCTATGCACACGCAAAACACACGCGCGCGCACACACAGAGCAACAGGCAGCGCTGGTGAGGGCCATTTTAAACGCTTCCACAGGAAAACACAAAATGAGCTGAGTCACGACTGTCCCATGATGTCATGCAGAAAGAGCAGCCAAGCCATTTCAGGACAAGTTTTCAAATCCCTGATTGTCCTCCTCTGTCTCTTCCTGGCACTTCATTGCCAAGAAATATGGGCGAAGAACAATGCCCACCCCCATTTCCCTGTTCTGGGCCCTTCCTTAGATCTGATAATGTCACGCCACAAGACAGGGGAAAAAAAAAAAGCGGGAAAGCTGTACAAACTGTACGGTCTCAAAGAAGTGCAAAGCCAAGCAGAGAAAAGAGAATCAGTTTTTTTTTTTTTTTTTTTTTTTTTAAAGAAAACTAAAACCCGAGTGAGGAGCCAGAAGAAGACGAGACGGCGGAGGATGTGAGAGAGCTATTTAAAGCCGGCGTGGAGGGGTCTTACCTCTTTGAAGTTCACCTTGGGCCCTGCTCTCTTCCGCTTGGTGCCCTTTCGAGTGCCGCCACTGAGGTGCATCCATTTTACAACCTGCAGAGCAGCACAGTGACAGACAGAAGGAGAAAGAGAGTACTCAACAGATTATACGCTTGAGGGGGGAAGAATAAGGTTGAATAATATGTACATGCTATATTATGAGAGAAAATCATTAAGCATCTTTGTCTCACTCTCTCACGCACACACAGCCTCGATCAAATATGCAGCCACGGGGCGTCTTTGCAATACCAGTGGAGACACATCACTCTCCGTCTCGTACACGCGCACACAACTTCATGCGGCCTTCGATCAAGGGTCCACAGTGTGACAAAAATATTGTAGTAAACACATCATGATGTTAAGATTAGCTGACAGAGTGCCAGCAAAATGCAACAATAATAATTATTTTAAAAAATAAATAACTAAGGTTTCTATAATATTTCCATTTTACAAACCAAAGTCAGGTCTCACTGAAGTAAAGGGGAAAATGAAACATTTGCTAAGTCAAGGTGTAACACTGGAGTCGGTCAGAGATGTTGATTCCTGATAACATTTAACTATATAGATATTATATTATCTTATTGCTCAACTCTACCTCTATATACAGTAAGTGCAACAGATAAAGATTCACAGACAAAGTTAACACCATTCCAAAGGACACTAAGCGCGCGCACACACACACACACACACACACACACACACACACACACACACACACACACACACACACACACACACACACACACACACAGTTAAAAAACATCTGTTCTGGAACGGAGACCAAAAACACAAGTGTAGCCTGTGATTTCGGCTCTCAGCAGCGGAGGGATGCTCCGGCCGCGACTAACCGTCCAAAACATTTGCGTACAGGATATGATATAAGCATACAAGTGTGAGATGAAAGCAGAGTGAACTTCACATTTCCCACAGCTAAAACCTCAAACACCGCGAGTGCTAAACTGGTAAACAGCTGTTCCACCACAGTGAGCATGACTTATCAGGATGGACTTACCTCCTGTGTGACTCGTGTGACTGGCGGAGACTGGGACCACTTCGAGCTGGCTTCTCCGAGCCACTGGAGCAAAGGAAGAGAGGAGGAGAATGTTAAGTGGAAAGAAAGAGAGGCAGAGGGGGAGAGACAAGGAAAAATTCCCTCATTAACTTGAAACGGGGCGTCAGTTCCTTTCTGATCCACTCCTCCAGTTGTCCGGTCTCTCTCTCTCTCTCTTTCATTTTCTCTCTCCCTCTCCTTCCTTCAATCTCTCACGCAAGCTGCACTTAACCTTATTACAGTCTGTTCTGCCAGTACACTGCTCTTCTTACTCTCTCTCCCTCTCTCTCCCTCTCAAATAAGCGCACACACACTCACTGAGTGAGAAATACCCAGCAGAGGAGAGACAGCAGAAAACAGCGGAAAAATGACAGGGGGGGGAGAAGGGAGAAGAGAGCGACAGTCAAGCAAGAGAGATAATTAAGAGAGGGAGGTTAGAATAGGTGCAAAGCAACAGTGAGTGAGAAGAAGGAAAGTGAGAAAGAGAGACAGATGTGCGGTAGCTGGTATCCAGTCAAAGCCAGACAGCAGTAGCAGTTCACGTCTGGGAGCAGAACCTCATTGTAATCAAACACTGCTTTCTTCTGTACTGCCTGGGGAGGAGCTAAAGCATTCTCTCTCTTACTCTCCACCTCTCTCTCTCTCTCTCTCTCTCTTTCACACACATAACATACAATACAAGCTAATATTACACACACATTCATGACAACTTTTCCCCTACAGAACTGTCTGTCTTTCTTATAATATTCCTGTATTCATATATTCACTAATATGCATTATGGAACTATCTGTGAAAGTGTGTATGTGTGCATACACAGAAGAACAGCGTGGACAAAGGCTCAGGTGCTGACAGATCCCACACACTGGTTTCCCCAGGCAGTGATGTAGCACATGACCCCTAAATTTAGCTCAAGTATACTCTGATCAGCAAGATCAGACATCGAAAAACTTTATGGCCAATATTGTGTAGGTTCCCCTTGTGCCACCTTTGGCTCCTTGGGGAATGACTTCACAAGACCGCGGGTTATGGTGTGATGACGTTTCAGTGGATCCTTTGGCTGCTGTGTGCTGCAGGGCAGAGCTTCTGCGGACACATTCCAATGGTACACGATCTGGGGAATTGGGAAGTTGGATCGGTGGCCTTGGGCTCTTTGCTTGATGTGCCCCATGTGCAGCAACCTGTGATGGACTGAGTGTTCTGGTGCCTTTCTCACTTGACCAACACTGACTTTTTTGTTGATTTGTGCTGTGCTGGCTTTTCTTTGTGATTGGAGCGGACAGATGAGCCTTTGGTTGTCAAGAGAAATGAATGAGTCTTGGGTGCCCATGATTCTGTCGCCGGTTTACTGGTATGTAATTAGTAAGCAATGATATACAGTATGTATTTCTGGATATCTGTATAACCAATTTCTCAGTTTACAAAGTCCCAGGCATCTCACAAAGCACCAAATATACTTTTCTTTCAGAATCTTGCAGGTTGTATTTGAATCCACACACTTTCCTGCTGGATCAATTCCTGCACTGGTTTCCAACGTGAAAATGTGAAGAATTTTGAACACAATGATTGCGTCCATGTGTGCCAATTTAGACTTCGGAAAATCCTTGCCGAGCTTTGCATTGAGGTGTATGCTGGCAGGTTAATAAAAAAAAATAGCCCTCTTTAGGACTTTACTCGCCATCAACTTGAAAAGATTCCACTCATGGCTTGTGTGAGGCTGAAATAATTTAGCCTCAACCGAGACTTAAGATCTGCTGACTAGAAGGTAAGTGATGTGACTACAACACTGCTCCTGGGTAATGCAAAACACCTGGAAATGACCAACAACAGGATTTCTGTCGTTCTCAATTCTGTTCAACATGCATTACTAGGACTCTTGCTTCTATAGGTATTAGCACAGTAAATAACAGAAAGGTCCTGCTGTGTGAGACAAAACGTTACATGTGAGCTGAGCTGCATTCAGTAACCAGGGTGATTCATCTCTACAGTACGTAAAGACCAGGAGTAGAGATCACTGGTTTAACCCCTGGCTCCCAGGACGTGTCATGTCAACGGCCCCAGTCTTAGCATCCGTTTTTCTTGTAACTACATACATTTCCTAGTAGCTTCACTGTAGTTACTGAATAATTCATAGTAGTTACAGAATAACTTCAAGGCAAATGACTGAATAATAAAAGGTCTTTAGGGGTTGAGAAGAGCAATAGTTAGGAAAATCCAATTCTGTTACCAACTGCTTATTGGAAAACAGTTCCATAGACGATACGAGTCCAATCCTCATGCCAAAATTCCCCTTCTTTAATTAGGACCTGCAGTGAAGTAATAACTCTTCCCATGTTCATCTGTAGCTGATAACACAAGCACAGCTTTGAAGCAAAGGCAATGCTTGAGCTACAGTATATGCTCCATCTTACCTGAAAATACATCCTGAACATAAAATCAGTTTAAAATAAAAGGGGAGATGATATCTAAGCGACAAGCTATGGAAGGCTCTTCTTATATGAGGTCACAATAGGGGAAAAATCTAATTAAGCCCTGGCCAATACAAAAAAATCATAATAATATCCACTGTACCTAAATAAACAGGCATGTGTACATTTATTTTAGTACACCGAGCTGATTAGGATCTGTGACATTTCTCAATGATGAATATTAAGCATGTTACTAATTTTAGTATTAGTATTGGTACCAAAAGCATACTTCTCAGAGAAAGCTTATCTGAAAGGAAGAAAATGACTCTCGGCAAATAGACGAGACAGTGTGTACAGTATGTGGATGTGTGTGAAGGTATTAGTCTGATTTGGGATTAGAACTGTGTGCAGTCCAGAGCTCTCTGGCAGTAAACTGCTCCTGCTAACAAGAGATGGCTTGCATTGCTGCTTTATTGCTCTAATGGCAGCTCTCGGTCTGGACATTATCCTGCCTTCAGAGTTCAGTCAGACAGCATGCCTCTAAAAGTCTGCCATTACCATTATCATAGTCTGGACCATGTCCTTCCCTTTGCTTTATTCGCGTAAAACATGCACACAGCCACAAAGAATTCCTCAATGCGTAAGCAGAAGGAGGGAGAGGCCCTAAGATGCGTACACACTCTCAGAACTGAAAGGTGACAGAGACATTTATGGCTTCACACTGGACTGTGGAGGCATGGCTGACATTTGAGTGAATGTCACTTTTTTCCTCAACGCAGCTTTATGCATCCTGATGCCTCTGACCCTGGCTCACACACCTGCTGATGCAAAGAAATATTTGTAGAAATCTCTTTTTTTTTCTTTTCTTCTAATTAGAAATATTTGAATTTCAATGTAGGAATATATTCCACAGGCCACGGTAAGAGAAGATTAATAAGGCCAAGAGAGTAAAACAGGCCCACATCTCGGGTACTCGCGAACGTGTCTTTATGTCTATAAAAATAGTCGACGAGGAAGAAAAATTAAAGAGTCCTATTTCTATCTCATTAGTCATTCTATGGGTGTGCGTCTCTTGTGCCTTGTGTGTGAGAGAATGGGTGTTTGCCAACTATTTCCTACCATTATTTGTTTTGATGAACGTTCAAGTACGAAATAGTGTAAAATGTGTGCGCTCAAAATCGATAAGATGAACCTTTAGCTTGATATAGTTAGAGTTTAGTTGATGTGTGTCAGCTTCAGTCACAAATTCCATAGCACTTACAGGAACGGAGATTCTGCGTTGCTGTAGAATTCAGCAGGAAACACAGGGCACACCCTGCTGAGGGTTATGCATCAAGATTAATGCTGCAGCAGAAACATTATCTCAGCCTGGGATCAGGGCAAATTTCCTCGCAAAGTGTTTAACAATCGTCAAATCCAATAATAACCTGAGTGACTCGGAAAGGAGACGATGAATCACGTGAATGGAGTACATTTTCCCTGCGTGATTTCATGATCATCTGTATTAGGCGCTAATGGCAGCGCTGTTTGAACAGGCTAGGACAGCCGAACAGAGCTAAAATTAGTGATGAAGCCTGGAGTAACACCTCAGGTCTGAATACTACGTTAAAGAATGAATGTCAATTGCGCTGAAGTGTGACGAGGACACACGGCCCAAGCGTGTAGTCTCAAGCTCGTGTGCAACAAGGTTTACACATGCTCAGTTTCACACTTATTTAATGGTGTTCGCTTATTTCTTACCTTTGGAATTCCAGGTGTATCCAGCCAGTCTGAGTAAATAGATTCGAGAGTAACACCTTGACTGAAAAACCAGAGGAAGATAAGCAGGGGATGTGAATGAAAATAAAACAAAATCTTTCAATAAAAATGCCATATGTAATCATAATACATGAGGCAGACACATGGTGTTCTTGACAGCGGATATATAGAAGTGAAACCATATTTCCCTTCGTAACTCAAGCCAGACTTCTTTCTGAAATGGAAATCTTGTTAGCTTGCAGAAGCACACCTGCACATACTGTATAATCAGCTAATGGATTGTGCCAGGCAGGTATTAGAGCTGATCTTGTCTACAAACGCAGCAATCAACGTACATTTAGGCTGGATGGAAATGATGGAAATGTTCTCTTTCTCAACTCGACATCTTAAAACACACACACACAGCACATATACATATGCGAAAACAGTACTCAACCCTGCAGCAGACTGACAGACCTCACATGGATGTTCCTCTGCTTCTGTATATTCTAACAATCTCATCTCATAATCAGGGCATGTACACACACGTCTACTTTGAAAATCACACGCTGAAAAATCTAGAGCGATAGTCTCAGGGTTACAATGGAGACGGTACTAGAGAACTGCACTGAACTAACCCAAATTGTAACCTTAATTTTAACCTCTTTCTGACAATTATTATTGTCAAAATAATTAATGATTACAATTATACAAATAATAATTTTTTACTATACAGTGGCATGAAAAAGTATTTTCCCACCTTCCTGATTTTATTTGTATTTTTTGCATATTACGCACAAAGATGAGATAACCTGAGTAAATACAAAATGCAGATTATCTCATTTATTAAGGGAAAAATCTGTCCAAATCTATCTGGCCCTATGTGAAAATGTAATTGCCCCCCCTTGCTTAATCATGAACTGTGATTTTTGGAAAGCTGACTTAAATTTCACGTGCCACACCCAGGCCAAGCCTGTCTGATGAACCAAGAAATCACTTGAATAGAACCTGTCTGACAAAGTGAAGCACGTTAAAGCATCTAAAACTCAAGAACAGATGGGAAACAAAGTAATTGAAATATATCAGTCTGGAAAGGGTTACCAAGCCACTTCTAAGGCTTCGGGACTCCAGTGAACCATGGTGAGAGCCATTATCCAAAAATGGAGATAACTTTGGTCAACCTTCCCAGCAGTGGCCGGACTACCAAAATCACTCCAAGAGCACAACTATAACTCAGAGCTCCAGGAGCTCATAAAAGAACCCAGAAGAACAGTTAAGGTCAGTGTTAGTGATTCAACAATAAGAAGAAAAACTGGGCAAACATGGTATCCATGAAAGGCACCATAGCAAAAGCCACTGTTGACCGAAAAAGAACACAAATGTTAATCATTAAAAAAAAAAAAAAAAGGTTTAGGGGCAATTACTTTTTTACATAGGGCCAGACAGATTGACAGCTTTTTTCCCTTAATAGATTAGGATTAGCATAATTTGGAACTGTATTTTGTATTTACTCGGGTTATCATTGTGTATTTTGTGTAACTTAATATTAAAATTAAGTGTTATGATCTGAATCATTTAAGTGTGATAATTACGAGAAAAAACAGGTGAATAATTGTTCATGCCACTGTAACACTAGAAATTCACCCTGCTCCATCACCTCTCTCTCATTTTCCCACTGTACAAATTCACTATGAACATTTATTTAAACTTCTGAGCAGCACTGTGTTCATCATGCCCTTTTCTTTTAATTTACTTTTCTTCAGCTTCAAACCTTGTGTTATGGACATAAATATGACAAAATCCTGTGAGAATGGGGTAAAACTCAACAAATACAAAAGAAAAGACAAATAAAAAGGATTCTATTAAAGATGGAAACAAAAGCTAGGGGGAATGCAGGGGGCGATGAGGAAAATGCAGATAAATAGAGACAAACAGGAAAAAATATGCAAACTGGTGCATGCTGCCATTTGTTTTGTCCAATAACAAAATCACTCTTTGTTTGGAATTTGGTCAGCAGAGGCCTGAACTGGCCGGTTTAGCATGTGGAGGAGGAAGGTTCTTGGACTCAACCACCTGAACTGATAGCGGAAAACAGAATGCAACAGCTGTTTGGACACTGATTTAATGCTCCCCGGATACTGCATGATGGCATGAAAGTCGCTGCATAATCAGAAACCCCATTGTTGATGATTAGATGGAAAATGGACGGAGACATCATTGGAAAAACAGTTAAAGGGAAAAATACAACACGAATGACTCGCATGTTGTACTGTACTGTATATCAGACTTAACATGCGATCTTCGATTTATTCTGAGTTGATGTTTTTAGTTTTAACATTATCCATTGTCTGTTTTCACTTTAGCTCCCGGTTTCCTACATTTCCCACAATGCTCTTTGACTACTCACTGGTAGTCATGCCAGTGGACCTTATGCTGCATTAACCCAAGATGGAAGGGGACTTAGGGGGAGAAAAAAAAAACAGTTATAAAACCATTATACTGAATATACTATGATCTTAGATTTAACCAGCCTGTAAACAAAATAAAACTCATTTCGAATATACAGAAGTGCTCCTTTGTTTGCTGTTGATGCTGTGAGAAGCCATGTTATCTCCACCTAGTGAGCAATGGCGCAGTGCTTCGGTCCTGAAGTATGTCCATCTTTGGCACCTCCTTCTACACTCTGCTCAAACACATCAGTTTCAGCTTTCATGCTAATGCTTCTAATCGTGCTTGTCATCTCATAGATCGTTAACTATGGTGGCTGAGTCAAGTCTCTACTGCAACTCAACAGTGCACAGCACAATTGTGTTTTATACAGTAGCTGCATAGCATTCTGGGACTTTCAGTCCAATGATTGTGGTCTCCATTAATTCTGGGTTGAAGTTCTCATTAATATGATATTGAAAGTCACTGGAAAATAAGGAGTGATAAAAGGAAAAAAAATCTACAATTAAATGCTGCTCTAACAGCAATAGCAATATTCCCCTACTGTCAGCGCATCATTCATATTACTTCCCATTACAAATATTCTAATATTTATATGCATAACTGGGACGAGTTTTACATTTAACAGTAATACCTTAAATGTAGGTTGTGCATGAGAAAAGCTGAGACACTCACATTCTGTCAACTTCCTCAACCTTGACATTTGACAGCTGGGTTAAAAAAAACTTGTCCCTTTGTTTGTTGAGGCAAGACAGGAGTGTGAACACGCGCATACATCATGCTTACCTTTTTAAAGCTGGGAATGTATCCAGAAACATCTGAAGAAAGTCCTACATGAAACAATCACAGGGCATCAGCGAACAGGACTTACAAGACGCTTCATCTAAAATCCATACCCACTGCTTTCCCCCACCCTCCTCCCCATCCTGCTAATGTGGCTCTCACAAAGAAGACAAAGGAGATTCAGCCTCTAATCAAATCTAGTGTGAGCCAAGTGCATTTTGGAAAGCCTGTACTAAGCATTATAGAATGAGTGTTGCAATATATTTGGTATGACATAAAACCGGAAGGAATGCAGACATGGGTTTCCTGTGATTGTAGGCTTCCGTGTGTGGACAGATCGTTTGAATACCTGAGACAGGATAAGCTGCCCGTGGAATCTTCTCACGAAAAGCCTGAAGAAGCTCAAGAAGTCATCCTCGCCCACTTTACCAGCCAGGAACATCAAGAGAAAGTAACCCTTAAAGATGAACGATCAAGATAAAACAAGTTTAAATTAGTACAAAGCTCAGAACCAACAACTACTGTAGATCCACACAGACTAAAACTATCATAGCTTACAGTAAGTTTAGCACAGTGTCTGATAATCTGCACACTCCAAAGGCCTTTAGTTATTCGGCTCCTCACAGTAGACTTACTTTGAGGTAGTGCACTTGCATGAATGGTTTTCCTGGGTTAAGGGCATGCTTCACGATGGAAGCTCCAGACTCACTGACCTCTCCTGTAGTGTCCTTATTGGGCCTGCAAAGCACGTAGGTCCAGCACATTTAGCAGACTGACAACTGTTAGAGATAAACTGCTGCATTGCCTGAGGTCTGAGTGGGGTTACCGTGACAGCAGTAGGTATTAAAACTCACTTAAAAGCCCAGTAAATGCCCCTGATATGCATGCATTTGCAAAATGATTGCAGGTCGAGCTCAGCTCGTACCGCTTACTAGAGGCAGACTCGCGAGCACAGGATTACCACGCAACGAAAGTCCAAATGAGAAAACATAATACAAGAAGTTGAGCACTAGCTATTGATTAAGTTAATAGCTTTACACAAGGTTCTTTTGTATAAAATGCTTCCAGTTTAATTCATATGAAAGCCTGGCAGAAGCCATGAAACAAGATCACGTATAATATATGAACTACACAACAGTGGACAATGCAGCCCCAGTGAGCTCTGCAATGTTTTTTGCTGCCTGAATGTGCCCTCAGAGCTAATGACTGATAGAGTGTTTCCTTCCTGAGCAGACACTGGCAAATAAACAATGGTTGGAGCAGCGGCCATGGCTGCATGTGTGATCATTACCCCAGTTTAAAAAGCATCGATCGACATCAGGAGATTAACCGAGCTCGACTATAAAGAGGATCCTGCAATGCCGGCCCTGCAGGATCAATACACAGGCGCCGCTTGCCTGGGTCACGCTACTTTCTTACAAATCATCTTTTTTTTTCTTCTTCTTCTTCTTCTTCTTCTTGTTTTCATGGATGAGGGTGGAGGCAGCACTAAAAAGACCAGAATGCATTTGGTTTTCTGCCATTGTCAAGCCAATGCACTGGGGTATTCGTTTAAACAAAGACACCTCAACTCTTAAGGCTATCAGCACCATCTGGGAAAGCCTGAGGTACTGTATGTACCGTACATTTGTGTTATTCAGAGAGTCGATGGAAATGTTGTTCCAAACAAATCAGTAAAGAACATTTTGTAACATCCCTCTAGTAGTGTGTTGATTATTCTGATAAGTGGCATGTCAACACATTTAAATTACACTGGAGATTTGATTAAAGAAATGCATTTTGAGGATATAATTAAAAGTAGATAATATTGTAATCTTCTCACAAGTACCATGCTCATCAACATGACTGTCACAGTCAATAAATACTATGGCAACGATTTTGCATATAGCAAAAAATAATAATTTCTTGGCTAACTAAAATGGCAACTGTTGAGCTATGTTGCGTAGCCGACTAAGCAACTTTCACACAGCATGTACAGACTATACAGCATGCTAGCTTATAAGACCTGATTAAGCTGACTGGCCAACAACTAACATTTTTTTGTTTTTTAATGAGCAAAATATTGTAAAACATCTGCTCTAAAACAAACTGACCTTGACACCAACAGCGTCACTTGGGATGCCAGTTCTTCTTGGTTTTAAATTGGATGCCAGAAATACCCTTATATTATACTTCACACAGAAACAAAGTTATTTAAAATAGTCTATTTCAGACAGTGACCTTGACGCTGTTTTGATCAATGGCATAATCTGATAAATTTATCATCTGTTACAATGTTAATTTAACGTGCAGCAGGTATCGAAAAGAATCACTCCCCATTAAGTGCAACTTTTAACATCCAGGTGAAAGATACTGATTATTTTCTATACCCACTGTAAATTTTACAAACATTCAACTACTTGTTCTAGAGATATCGCTTTAAAGAAAATCTTGGTGAGACATGAAAGTCCACAGAGATGGACCAAATGCAAAAAAATTAAACAGCCAGAAAATGGGACATGAGTTCCTGAACACGGATGAGTAAGTAACATCTCTATGAGGCAAACAAAAGAGTCATAAAGGTAAAATACTAAATGGCACACACACTCTTAAATCACGGTCACATACATCACATTGTCATGCCCTTTCACAAATTTTTTGCTATAATAACTAAAATAACAGCTACTAGAATCATTTGTTGCTATTTGTCTCTTTAAAGGGCTCTGAGATTTGGAGCCACGCCTGGTATGTGGGAGTTCACATTTCCGTAGCAGCCAAGAATGCCTTCGATCTTTGCAGGTACAGATCCGCTGAGGTGAGGGAAATATGGTTAAAACACTCTGCATGTCTGTGAGACCTCTCTCGAAAAATTATAAACCTGTACTGGTCAACTTCCCTTTTTTTTGTCTCACTCTACTTGGTGCTTTCCAAAACCAAAAATTAAAAAGTAATGCAAAAGTAGGTACAACCTTATTATTACTGTAACTGATTAGGTTGTTCACATTGTACATGTTGGTAATGTAACTTTCTCTGTACAAAAAGTACTACTTAACAGACTGTAGTCTTCATCACAAGCGATGCATTTGTGTAATTACTGAACCCAACTCTGAAATGTTATTTAATATATCCATTTTTGTTACAGTTGATGGTCTCCCACTGGGTGTTTGTCTTTAATGCTGGTTTCCCCTTCTTTAAACATTTTCATCCATCTGTGCACACTGCTTGTCAATCATGTCATCTCCAAAAACATTCTGTAGGCTAAGTGAGAGACAATCAACTGTGACAAAGGCTGATGATTCAAGAGTTGGCTTCAAAGAATGTAGACATGCATCGCTTATGATGGAGACTATGTTGAATAATACCTTTTGCATTACTTTCAATACTTCCCTCAACCTTATTCACACTGATTCTGTCTTTCCTCTTATGTCTGAAGAGCATTTTTCCCCAATTTCTTCTAGCCTCTTAGTATAAAGAAGAAAGAGATTGTAAAAAAAAAAAAAAAAAAAGACTAACGTTCAACTCAGCAGCCATGGGATGTCTGGGGGGGATGTCGACACTAGAACACTAGTGTTACCAGAGCAAAACAATAAGAAAGAGTGTGAACAGTGTGCTTTTCACCAGAGACAGCAAATCCTTCAGCCATCACAAATGATAAAAACCTTTACAACTGAAAGCTGTGTGGTGATGAAGAAGGCAAACTGGTTGTACAGGCATGTAGTATGGGTCGGTACCAGAGTTTGATTTTTTGACACTGTATCTTTTCATTTGGCTCAACTGGGTTCAAATTTAAAAAGTTCTCAAATGATCTAATGGTTTGCACGTGAGGATGTTCCCTGAATGGGCTCCTTCAGCTCGTTTTATATCTCCATGCCACGCAATCTTATTTAGAGTAAATATTGACTACTATAATTAGCACAATCAACAATAGTTTGAATTATTTTAAACGACATAATACTTATACATGTATAACATGTGCCCAAGCTATAATAATTATGTGCGCAGAAAAAAAGTCAGGGATCATTAGCAGTACACAAGTACATTTAAGTAAGCAGATAAATAAAATCATAGTCTGAGGTGGTGAAAGACAAGTCATGTCATTTGAACCCACATCGTCATAAAACTAGAAACAGGCTGGAGGCAAGAAAAAGGGATAGAGAGGGTGGGAGAGAGAGAGAGCGCAAGAGAAATAGGTATTCATCAAACACACAATACATAGATACATGGTCTGCTCATTGCAGTCTTCCACATGAATGGATGAATTGACTGTTACTTCTAGTCATCAGACTGTGTAAAAATCGATGGAAATCACTTTCAATCTCTCTAAATTTCTTTTGGGGAAAAAAAAAAAACTTTTTCTAGAGTTCTCCATATAAGCTTCATTTACAAAACAAACACAATACAACAGAGAAGCCACAGAAGGTTATTACAGAAAGGGCTGTCTGTTTGCAGAGTGCTGTGTCAAAGCATATCAGTGGAAAGTTGACCTGAAGGGAATAGCATGGTAGGAAAAGGTGCACAAGCAAAAGGTATGACTGTACCCTTAAGAAGGTTGTCAATAAAAGAGTTTCACAAGGGGTGGAGAGAAGCTGTAGTCAGTGCA
This sequence comes from Clarias macrocephalus, assembly GCA_011419295.1. Classification (NCBI taxonomy): domain Eukaryota; kingdom Metazoa; phylum Chordata; class Actinopteri; order Siluriformes; family Clariidae; genus Clarias; species Clarias macrocephalus. Next base: position 44,425 of record JAAGKR010001618.1, read on the forward strand.
TCAAGAGCCACCACATACAGGAAATGGGCTACAACTGTTTATTCCTAATATCAAGGCACTCTTGACCCAAAGACGACGTTAGAAGCGTCTCACCAGAAAAAGAACTGCACTGTTGCTCAGTAGTCCAAAGTTCTTGTTTTTTTAAATAAAAAAGTAAATATTGGATTACTTTAGTAAGTCAAGTTTCGAGAGGAGAGGCACATTCAGTAATGATTTGGAGTGCCATGTCATTTTCTGGTGTTGGTCCACTTTGTTTCATCAAGTTCAAAGTCAATGCAGGTGTCTACCAGGAGATTTTAGAGCACTTCAGACTTCTGTCTACTGACAAGCTTTATGGAGATCCGGATTTCCTTTTCCAGCAGGAGTTAGCACCTGTACATGGTGGTAAAACTACCTCTATCTAGTTTGCTGACCATAATATATCACAGCGCCTGTTTGGCCAGCCATCTCACCCGACTGGAACCCCATAGAGAATCTGTGGGGTATTGTATAGAGGAAGATGAGTTAATGATTTTCAATAACTCATTTAAAGTATGATGTGTCCACTTCAAACATATTTGTTAATCTTGTTTGTTTCAATGATATTTTTGGATGAGATGCTGAATGCTTAACGCCTGAGGGTGGCAGCTCAGTACTCTTGGGATTTTAAACTTTGAACCCTCTGACCAGTAGCCGATAAACCTTTAAATGCTCAGCTGCCACTGCACATCACTGTACGGCATATTTTACAACCATGCATAATTTTCTTCCAGATATCCCTTTATTATTAGCAGTTAAGCTTTTCTGCATGTCTTACAGTATGGTAGGGATTATCCTTCATTTAACTGAAAAATACAGACAAATGTAAAATCCTCAAAGCAAAGAATATTTTTAAATATTTGTCATTAAATTCTATATACTGTAGATATTTTAAACAAGTATTATTACCATCTCCGAGCAATGGGCAGACCAGGGGTTATTTCACATTCTGTTCAGATATGATGTAAACATTTATCTTTGGGATCTGATCGCACTTGGCACTTTTATGTGAGTTGAATAATTCCTATGTAACCTAAAGTTAATAGATTTCATGAATAATGTTGACTAAGCAGTTCTTTACTATAGTGTATATAACAGTTCTTAGTTTTTAATAATACATTGTACTTGATAATGTAATTATTTAATTCCTTTTGGCTAGGTCATTTGTATGTATCTAAATTTTAAATGACATTGAGTAAACAGTATTGTGTACCTCATGTACTCTACTTAAGTACCACAACCCCACTGTATCATACCATATGTAAAGTGGAAATATTATGTAGTGAACATAATGGCTGTATTGAATGTTTAAGGATAACATTCCTATATGGATGTTGGTGTAGACAGAATCTTATAATACACCTGGACAGTCACTCTGTTATTTCAGTTTGACCCCTTTACTGTAGCTTTGATTACGGTACTAAATGTTGTGGGCAATTAATGTGTGAGAATGATTCCTCATGCTCCCAAAACCACTCTTTCACAAAATGAGTCCTGCAATATGGCCGTGCCATCAGGGAAGAAAAAACTGATGGGACGACTTGGTCATTCAGTACATTCACGTATGGACCGGACTCCATTTTATTGCCACATAACATTGCTGAGCCTTGACCTGACCAACTGATGCAACCCCAGATCACAACACGGCTTCCAGAGGCTTATACTGTACAGTGGGCACTATGCATGATGGGTGCATCGCTTCATGTGCAAATCCTGTGCAGGACTATGCATGAGAGTTCAGCAGTGCAATGTTCAATAACAAGGGCGCTAAAAACATACTGTATGACATTTCATCAGACCGTCCAATTGCCGCACATTCTTTTTTTACATTTCGCAAACGCTCTTTTTATTGATTGTAGCCTTGCTGTGATATGTGCACTCCTGCACTTTTTTTTAGCTGTCCTCAGTCAATGTCCTTGAATGCTCATTAAATTTAACATTTAATTTGGCAGTGTGCAATTTATTAATTACATTAGGCAATTAAATTAGACATTTAATTTTTCCTTTTTTAATCTCCAGCTTTCAAAACTCAACCAGTGCCGTGCTAACGTACATGTGTGACGTACAGTAGCTACTGTAGGACTTTTTCTGACTCCCTGCCATCAGATAATGCAAGCAAAGCAGACAGTGTTCGTTTATATTTCTTTGAATCATGGTGCGTTCACGTTTCAAACGAGCCACACCAGAGTTCATTTGGAAGCAGACCCAAGACTTTCCAAGGAGTCTCAGTGTGTTTGTTTGGTGCACACCAAGTTTCAGACGGCACCTTTCACACTTGTTCAAGTCAACTGCACTAATAGAACAACCGCACCAGAGTTGAATTTTAATTGATCCAAACATGTTAAAGTGTGAACATGGCTACATCGGGAGCATGCTGGAATATTATTTAAAAATCATTCAATCATTTGGGTGTTAGTAAATCGCTTGCATGTAATCAAGCTTGAGATATTTAGACACAAATTAGGTGAATTCATTTTACAGAGACTATGTTAGTAAGAGTCGACTTTCTTAAATTGGTCCTTTCTCCGTTGTGTATAGTAGATACTGAAGGAAAACTGAAAAAGTAAGAAGTCTGAACATTTAATCCCAGGGATTAAAGTCTGCTGAGCGAAGGGGCTGATTCAGACATGTTTCATGCTGGAATTCATGTGTAGGTGTGCTCCTGAACACACACACACACCACAAAGTACAGCACTTTTCATCTAAAAACATTTTTCCATGATCAGATGCCATATCAGATATTGTATAATAAATGCATGGATACATTCTCAATTATTCAGCTGAAACAAAAAATATTAACAGGAATTCCACAATAGAAACCTGTATTTTCCAGATCTTGTTATTTTGAAAGCTAATTCATTTTATGAAATAACAGTTCAACAGTCCTAACATACAGTACGTATGGAAACATGACTTTAGTTTAAGGAAGTAAAATAATTTATACTGGCAGGCATATTCACTTGTATGTAAGTGATGGTTATTTGTAATGCTTCTATATGATAATTTTAAGTGCAAACGAACTACCAGCATTTCAATTCAGTAAACTCTCTTACATGTAAAGACAAAAACACTCTTTCATTCTCTATACCACTTTCCTGTAGAGGGTCGCAGGTGGCCTGGAACTTATCCCAGAGGTCTCAGGGCATGGGGTAGGGTACACCCTGGATGTGTACCAATCCATCACAGGGCACATAAGCACACACACACTCACTCACTATAAGAAATCTGGAAACTCCAATTAGCTTACTCTGCATATCTCTGAAACTGTGTAAAAATAAAAAATAAAAAATAAATAGAGTACCCGGAGAAAACCCATCAAGCATGGAAGAACCTGCAAACCCGAACTGGGAAATGAACCCTTGACCTTGGAGGTGTGAGGCCACAGTTCCAACTATTACGCCACCATGCCACCAACAAGGAAACAGACTTCAGAAAAGCATAATCCTTACTGTACATGTTTTTACAAATAACTTGACAAAAAATTATTAAAGATCGTCACAGGGATGTTACAATGAACAGCGGCTTGTGGCCACAAGTATTGGTGGTGCACGATAACAATTACAACATGGCCTCAAACTAAATCGAGTCCAGACGTATCACACTATGCTGTAGGCACCTATTTAAAAAAAATTTTAAGAGTAACTATGAACATGAAAAGTGCACACACCCCTTTTTGTGAAGGAAAATTATAAAAAGTCATGTCAGATCTTCTTCACCTTTAACATAATGTGCTGGAGTCACCCAAAACATATGGACCTTTCCAAAAAAAATGTAGATCATCATCTATTGAAGCCATTTCTTTTTGAATTGGAGTCATGATTTTGCATGTTATCATGCTAAAAAAGTGCATTTTTCATTCACCTTTAATTGCCTTTAATCCCCCCCCCCCTATTTTTTTTTTCATGAGAATAAAGACAGGTGAAGAATATGAAAGCTTCTTATCACCTACGTTACTTGCTATTCCTTCAACACATTTAAGGATACCATAGCTCTGTTCCTGATATCTTTTCGTCCATTTTAAAATAATGTCCTGTTCTTTGTTTGTGACTGTGATGCCCCATTATCTACAGTTTGCAGGAGAATGCCTTTGCAGGCTTTCATGCGAGATTTAATGATAGGAAAATTCTTTTGTACCTTTTCTCTATCTGCAAGCCACGGCTTCAGCCGTTGAATGAAACCAAGACGTGGTCAAGAAAATTGCACAGAAGCAGCTGATTTTTATGTGTGGTTAATGAGAATCATGGCAGGGGTAGGATAATTACTTACTGTAAAAATTAATTTAAAGATTATATGAATATGTGTTGAATTTTATATTCACTCTGGATATAAAATATCTAAAATACATGTCGAATATGCTTCCTGTCACCAATCTCACAATGTGTGTGGCGCATACAGTATTGTTAATATTATTAACCATGGGAGCCAGATTTCAGCCAAATTTTCAGGCCAATTACTGACATATCTCAACAAACACAAAAATTGGTTAAAATAAATAAATAAATAAATAAATTTAAAAACCACCCACTAGAACACATGCACATGTTTTTCATGGCCTGTGTGTGCGAAACAAGGTCACTATAGTGCACTGCAATTCTACAACTGCATTTCAACTAGATTTAATTCTGATTATTTCCTATTTAAAAACAGACCTTGGAGGAGTATTTATAAACTATCCCATTCAGACAAAAAAATTAACCATCACATCGAGCAACAAAGGGGCAATGTGATTTCAGGCCCAATTGCCCTATATTAGTGTTTAATTATTGCACCTGGAGGTAAAAACAGCTATAATACTCATAGGAGCTAAATGGGGCAGTGAGCATGACATTCTCTGATTATGCAACTTCTAGCAAGGTTAGAAAATCAATCAAATATTAGCTAGTACTGTAACTGTAGAATAGCAACATGTTTTAAAAATTGTTGGTCATTTAAACAAGGTACAGTAAGAAGTGTTTTAATTGAATTTGAATTTGTTAAATTGGTTAGCACTGTCGCCTTGCACCTACAGGGTCCAGGTTCGATTCCCGGCCAGGCTCGATTCCCGCCTCTGCGTGCATGGAGTTTGCATGTTCTCCACCGTGCTTGGTGGTTTTCATCCCACAGTCCAAAAAACTTGCAGATTAGGCTAACTGGTTTTCCCAAATTGCCCATAATGTGTGAATGTGTGTGTGCCTCGTGCCCTAAGTCTCCTGGGATAGGCTCCAGGCCTGCCTAGAGCATAGATACAAGATAAAGCGGTATAGACGATGAGTGAGTGATATACAGTACTAAGCAGAAAGTGAGGGTGAGAAAAAAAAGTGACCTGTCACACCTAAGGACCTGCAGCTCCTCTTCTGAGTTCTCAATCTCATCCTTCAGTCTTCTCCAGCGTAGCAGAGCCTTCAGCTGCTTCTGCTCCTCATTCTCAGTGCTCCCCATTTGTGACTGCGTTAGAAAAGCAAGAAAAATAGTGGGATTTTTTGTCAGACAGGCTGAACAGAAATTAATTCTAAAGCTCATCGCTTTAAAGTCACTCATGCAGCCTATAATAGAAGCACAAACTGAGAAGAGAGAGTATGACATGCTATATGCAGTGCAAATTTGTGCAGTTGTCTGGAGCGCACTACAAATGTTCTATATATTTGACAGAATAATTATATATATTTTTGGCAAATGTTTGTGTCTACTTTTTTAGTCAAAAGATGTAATTTTTAAGAAAGTTTTTCAAAATGTGTGCCAAAGAATGATTGAGAAACAGTGTTTATGATCCAGAAAGAATGAGTGCAACTTCACTTAAAGGGATAGTTTTTTTTTTTTCAGATCTGTTTTAAATCAAATTTGAGGTGCATTTAAGTTTGTTACAATAAGTCTTGGTCGTTATAGATCGTCCTGCTCTGCACACAGACCGTGAAGTCCGCTTGTAAGTAATCGGGGCCAAATTCCTCATCCCTTTTTAGTGACGAAATGCATTCCAAACTTCAGCTGAGCATCATATGAAGCTTCCGTAGTCCCACTGAGCTAAATCGGGTTGTATCTTTTAAAATTATGGCATATTCATACAAATTTAACTCTTTTCTTTACCCAGAAATATCCATAGAGCTAGTGGAATTTAGCTCTGATTACTTACATTGGACTTGGGTTCTGGGTCAGAAAAGTTCACGGTAGGTGTGCAGAGCAAAAAAACTTATAACATCCAAGATCTATTGTAATGTTCTTACATGAACCTCAAATTTGATTAAGGACAGACTTGAAAAAATCCAAACTGTTCCTGTAATCTCGTCTGAATTGCAAACCCTATATTTTTAGTGCCCTTGTGCTGTGGCATATACTGTAAATATCAGGACCGATCTGAAATTATGAACCAGAAATGATGATATCCACAAATATCAACAATGGTTTTGCTGTAGTTCAGATACCTGCTGTATTTTGGCCCAGAACACATCTTCTAGGAATGTAGCAAATCCCTCGCTGATCCACTCCTCTGTCCAGTCCCGTGCCCCGATGGCCAAACCAAACCAGGAGTGAGCAATCTCATGGCACAACCTTGTCCCACAAAGCATTTTGTTACCTTCTAAAACACTCTGGGACAGGAAGATGATATGTGGGCTGGAAAAACATAGTAATTTGTGGTCAAAACCTTTTATGTTTTGGGCACTATAAACAGGTGGGTATGATGTCATACTGACAAATCCTTTAGTTATTCGGCAAACTCACAGGTCTAAGACATCAGTTCAAGCAAAATATATTTTTTTAGATCCTTGTTATAACTGGCTCAATGTAAAACATTTAAAAGTGTAAAAGTCGGGATTAATCAGGATTGGATGTCTAGTGGTTAAGTAGCTTCAGTACAACAAGTAATGCCCACCGGTTGAATGTCAATGTCAGTAACGTTACACGCTGTATGGGAGAGGTCATGTTCAGGGGTGATACAGTAGGTTAAGAACTGGTTGGAGCATATCAGAGCATAGACAAGCAGGGAAAGGTAGGGCTGGATGAAGCTAGAGTTAATAGATTTTTAATTCTCATGTTAGCACTAGCTTAATTCTCAAAAGAGCCATACCGGTGATTCTAAATTATTCTATAATTTTTATTGTTTTATTATTATGCTTTTTCGGTTTATTTGTACTACTAAGAAACCAACTATTGCATCTTTAAAGCTTTTGTACAGAAACAAACACTCCCTGATATGGGAACTGATTTCTTGATCCAGCCCCAAGATCAACTCAGATCCATTTTTGGCAAGTTTATACACAGTGGCCACCCCAAATCCACATAAATGCACTGAATTTTTCCTCTCTCGATCAGCCTATCATTAAAGAGGAGAGCCACAGAGTTCAAAAGATGCCTGTGGATTTTGGAGAAGCCTTCTGGACCGCACCCTTCTTCCTTCAGCCTTCTGCATGTGCTAATATAGCTAAATTAAAGGACGTACGTACTGAAACACTTCTTAGGCTGGTCAATAGTTTAACCTCAAATACGACTTGGTAAGGCACAGGCAAATAAAACGATGTTTGCGTGTTGGACACCAAAACAAAAAGCTAGCATGAATTCTTCAGGAGGATGGAGTTTCAGGTGATTATACAAGCTTAAGATCAGGACACTGTGCAATATAAAAAGATGAAAAGAACTGAGCAGATGACTGATCGCGTTCTCTCGGAGTATTATTTTGGACGACCTTTTCAGCTGGGCTTCTAGTGTGTTCACCTTACAGCTGTACTTTATCAAAACACTACACCAAACGTCACTTTGGCAAGCAAGAGAAACAACACCCATTTCTTTTGTGTCCTCTGGTCTTGGCTTGCCCACATAATGGTTTTCAAATGTAACACACAGTCAGTGGATACACAGCGCTTCTATTCAAATCACCAGCGCTTTATTATTTAGACTGGTAAAACCACCCAAGAACTTTCCACACTCCCTCTTTTTCAATCGCAGAATATATTCATATAGCTTTGGTCCCAAGCGATTTCTTTCCGCTTTACTGCACACAATGGCCTCGGCAAACCGGAGGAAATCTGTACAAAACACAGACTCACAGCACAACGTGGCACTCATGCCTTCCATTCGGGCTGTTATGAATGTTTGAAGTCTGCAAGCTAGTACTGTTAAGGAATAACAGTTTAAACTGTTCTTCTGAACACAGTCCACTACCCCTGATGTCATCAAGGGAAATACTGTATAGAGCTTTGAAGGAGATGCAGAAGATAAACTCTGGCTAAAATCCAACAGAAGAACATCTCACCTGGTCTGATCATTAATGCTGTGATGATTATTCGAAAAAATTATCTCCAGAATAAGTCGAATCATAAAATCCTAACAGCAGCTACTTGTGTATCTGAAAACGAAACCTTCACAGATTCATAAACACTCTGAAGACAATCAGACCTATAATTTACTGCAGCACCTCAAATCAAAATCAAGACTGATATTCTTCAGCAGTGAACAGGGCATAAGTTGAAGCCAACCTGTTTTGATTACATGTAAGGAACATATCCTGTTGCCTGAACAGCAGGCATCACAATCTTTTTTTTCTTTCTTTCTTTTCTTTTCTTTTTTTAATCAGAGGCTCAAATTAAATTCAGATTTATGCACCACTTACTACTGTAGCTAACAGGGTGATGAGGGGAAAAAAAGACTTGTGAATTTAAGAAGTATACTGGATGTCCAGTGTGGAAAACCTTATAATTTCTATTTAAAAATTAAAGCCAAAACAGTAAAGACAGTGGTGTTTATTCTGTGCATGGTATTCGTCTCTTGCGCTGTGAACTGCATACAGTCAGCGTCAGGTTTTCAAATGGTCCTTGACTGACTGGACACGTCATTAAACATTTCTTTATACTTTATATCTATATATAACAACCATAATGAAAAACAAAATTCTAGTGGACAACAGGGAAATGTTTCAGCTGTGTTCACAATGCCAAAGTTTGGAGAAAGAACAGTCGATGAAAAAAAAAAAAAGTCTGTTTTTGTCTGTGTTGCTACTGCCCTTTTGCATGACAGTTTCAATCTGCTGATTATGGGAATGAAACACGGTCTAAAAATGCTTCTTTTATATAGTCTGCCCATACACGCACACAAGTTAACAGAATACATTTAGTCTGACGGGAAAAGCAAATGAACTTCTTTCATCTAGTGACAGAATAACATCATTATTTTTAGTAGGAGACTGACAGAACGTAAAGCCCAATGGCTACTATTTCAAACCTGACAGAATCGGCCTCATGCTTTCCTCCCAACAGAAAGCTGGTGCACAAACACAGGGCTGTCAAGAAGAGGTGGATTTTTGGACAGAACTAATTATATCTTATCTAAACTTAATTCCACCGGTTTATTCATGCCCTTTGTACGTTAAAAATATATATATTTCTTAACCGTTGAAATACCTTCCTTTGGTTGTCAGTCAACGGACACTCTCTTACTGAGAGCATCCAGGAACAAAGTCACTCTGAGAATGTGCAGACAAAATGTTAACATTTGTTAAACATCACTTCGTACGTGACGACAACTAACCTTTGGATTAAGCAGCTGACGGAACCCATTCCAAATTGTGTTGCACATGAAAGGGACACATTTAAAAGCAAAGACCTACAGATATGAATGACTACAATCACTTAGACAATTTGTCTGAGCTTAACTTTTTTTTTTTTTTTTACTTTAAGCATTCAACATTTAATCACCACACCTGTGTACAAACATGAAAAATACCCGTCAAGTACATATTATGTCATAGAAGTAATTGTTCATTGCTCTTAAGTTATTTATCATCAAAAATAGCAGCAAAAAAGTGCTTCAGGCAAGTACAAAGTGTTATGCATTTCTTCAGACATCAACACAGGACACAGGTCATGAACAAATTCATGCTAGCACATGCTCAATAGCACACCTGCAGTGAGACAAAGAAACATGCCTGCACTTTCCTCACACACCTGCCTTCCTGTCAGTGGATTAACACATTCAAAGAAACGTACACCCTGAACCACATTAAACTTTTTTTTTTTAACCATTGAAACATTTGTGATGTGTTTAGCGAAGCTAATTAGTTTTTATTATTCTTGTGAAGTTAGCATTGCATGGAGACATTCCTAGCACAGTTACCCCTCACTGGCATTTAACAAGAATAATAATAATAAAAAAAAAAATCAACCATCTTAAACATAGTGAATAATGAACATGTTTTGCTGTCGGCTCCAGTTTTTTTTTTCCCCACACTCTTTCATGTTGTTTTTTTCCCAACATACAATGAATGGCAATGATAAAGTTTTCAGACACTTTCAAAGTTTTTCAAATCCATTTTGTTATGTTTCACACCCATCTTAAAATGTATTCAAATCCTTTTTTCCCCCTCATCACTGTCAAAATGATAAAAAGAGAGAAAAATAAGATCCAATTTACATAAGTGTTCAGACCCCTTGTTATGACGCATGCAATTGAGCTCTGGTGCATCCTTGAGATGCTTGGAGTCCATCTGTGCCTAATTTAATTAACTGAACATAATTAGAAAAGGCTCACACCTGTCTATACTGTATAAAGTCTCATGGTAGATGGTGTATGTCAGAGAGAGAAAGAATAAATCCATGAGGTCAAGATAATTATCTGTGGACATGCGAGACAGGATTGCATCAAGACACAGATCTGGGGAAGGATACAAGAAAAATTCTGGCACAGAAGAGCACAATAGCCACCATCATTCTCTAGTGGAAAAGATTGGGAACCACACCTGGCCACCCAACCAAACAGAGTTATCAGGTTGAATGGCCATGGTCAGACAGGTAACCAAGAACACAACGGTCAATATTTATAATCTCCCAAGTTCCCTTGTGGAGATGGACAGAAGGACAACCATCACTTGAGCACTCCACCAATCAGGTCTCTACAGTAGAGTGGCTAGCCAGAAGCCATTCCACAAAGGGCATACAACAGCCTGCTGGGAGTTTCCCAAAAAGTTCCTGAATTCCTCTCAGACAAGAAACAACTAAATCCTCTGGTCTGAAGACACAATTCCTCATGCCATGCGTGGGGGAAATCAGTTACCTCACCTCACCTTACATCACCTCATTAATGCCTTCCTTACAATGGTGGTGGCGGCATCATGCTTTTGGGATGTTCTTCTGTGACTGGAAGATTAGTCAGTATAGAGAGAAAATGACAGGGGCATGCAGAAAACTAAAGAGCTATCTGCGGTGAATTCATTCTCCAGAGTGCTTAGGCTTGTTTTAGTTTTCAACAAGACGATGACCCAAAGCATCAGAACAACTCCAAATGTGGCCCTGGACCTACAGTAATAGAGAATCTCTGAAGAGACTAAGTAATGGGACGGGGTTCACACACACACAAAATATAACATGCAAAAGTAAAAAAAAGACAGCAAATGTCGAAATTAAAGTACCAATAGGCAATGCAGTTAAAAATGCATCAACGTATGAAACAACCACAAAGGTGGTGTTGATGTGAAAGCTCAAGCTTTGTGAGCTCGCCTGCCTTAGCAGTATGCACAGATGAGGAGGTGAGAAAGCTAAAACTCTAAGGATCTAATGTACTGCTGCACTGTTCTCTTTCGGTCGAGCTGCAGGGCTTTGTACTGGGAATGTTTGTCAGCAGGTAGTCAAAAAGCATGGTGGGTTATGTGGGAAGATCTTAACCAAAGGGGAAAAAAAACAGCACAACATGTCAATGAAGGACTGAACCCAATTACATTACAAAACAAATGTTAATTACAAAAATTAATATGCAGAGTAAGCCATTCTCAGTGTCAGAATTTTTATTTTTTATTTTTTTATGGAATAAGAGTGCAAGAAAATGCACATTTTTTGTGTTGAGAGTGTGTCAGCACTAAGCTCTCCTAAGCAACTAGTCTGAGAGTCTTCTTTAAAAGGAGTCGCTTTCTATTCCCTCTCTGTGAGATCATATTTCAAGACAAGGAGCCAAATTAAGAAAAGAAAAAAAAAAGTTCACTGACTTTTTGTACATTTGATTGGTACTTTGCAACTTCAGGTTTATGCACTTCCTTGCAAGGATTTCTAAGGGAAAGACAGATTTGTGAACTCAATGAGCACAGTGTGCTTCTTGGAGCAAGTAACAAGTACTAGAATAAAGAAGGCTTAAAAGGAAAGTAAAAATAAATAAAAACTTGGATTAAAAGTTTGCAGCATCACATCATTACAATATTAGAGAATTGATTTGAAACAGTGGCAAGTAAACATTTAGTTGGCAGTTAGCAATGCACGTTAAACAACCTCTTTTCATAAAAGTACATGGTTCTGGTAAACAGAAGATATCAGATTTTGTTTAGTCTATTACTAGAGCCTTTTGGTCCAAATATATTAAAACAGCGTGTCTGTATTGCAGCAATCATCCAGGGCTTATGACTATACAATTTGGTGGGGCAAGATGCCGTAAATAATAATGTAGCCTCAAACACAATTAAGTCATGAGGCTATAACGCTTGACTTGCGCTGTATACTACTATCTAGTGTTTTTTCATGACAACATACATTAATCCTTTGTACTGTCTAGGAGCTTGTTTTGAATTAGGTTTTAAATGTACGTCTGTTCAGCTGTGTTCAATACAGCAGGTATGTTTGCCAGGTTTCAGCCCAACATCTCAATAACCACACCAAAGACCTGAAACTAGCACAAAAAAAGAATTGGCATTGCAAAGAAGAGACACATTTTTTTTTCTTTTTTAAGCATGGTACACATGCTTTTCTGAGGTCCAAACTCCATCAATCAAACGCACACTGTGTGCACTTACACCTGCATGCGTACGATTTAAATCCTCTAAAATGAAATCATGACAACTGGGACACCTATTTAGCAAGCTGGTATGAATTGTCCTGCGATTCCTACCCCAATGAGCCTCTAGTGTTTATTACTGCAGTTTCTTTTCCATGATATTAAATCGATGGTGCTAGACGGAGAAGCCAGCATTCTGTTCCATCTTGGAAGGGAAGCAAATAAACAGGATTAAAATTGTCTGAGAGAAACTTTTTTAAAAGTTCACTCCAAAGAGATAATTAAGCATTTCAATTATGACATTTCAGTTGTGACTGATTAACAATTGTATGGCTACTGTTCAACCCGAAATGTGCCCCTTCTAAACCATATGCAATATACAAAAGCCTAACATCAAGATCATCACATCATTGCAAATGCAATTGTAACTTCATTCATATTTCTCAGTAAAGCAACATTGAAACTCACACTACTGTGAATGTCTGAGGAAATGTCTTACTAACAGCACCCATCATTTCTGATCCAATCACCAGAGGCACATTTTAATACTAGTCATGTGACAAGTCACGTTACACCATCTAAACATGTACAACATTAGCTAACTCAATATCCACACAATTATTTATCAACACAATTTCGAATTTTATGTCACATACACAACCATGCACAGTATGATATGCAGTAAAATGTTTATAAAACCCAAATTCCGAAAAAGTTTTTTAAATTTGAATAAAATGGAAACTAAAAGAATTTCAAATCACATAAACCAATATTTTATTCACAATAAAACATAGAGAGCAAAACAAATGTTTAAACTGAGAAGTATCCACTAAATTAGCTCATTTTAAATTTGATGCTTGCTTTAGGTCTCAAAAAAGTAAATGGTGCCAAACTAAACTGTTAGTATTCCAATTAGCATGGAAGGAGAGCATCCTGAACTATAAAAATGCTCTCAGTACATCAGTGATGTACTCAGTGATGCTAGACAACTTATCGCTCCACTCTTATAGAAAATAACAAAAATAATCCTAGATTTTTTAATTGATTATTTAATACCGTAGCTAAATTAACTAAAAACAAGACCACTGCAGAAATCTCCACAACAACATCATGCAGTAGTGAGGATTTCATGACATTTTTCAATAACAAAATCATAAATATTAGGCAAAAAAAACACTCCCCTTGAAGCGAGAGAGCTAATTTCACCTCATCTCTTCTTCAAAATCGTCAATCTGTATATTAGATCCTATACCAACACATTTTCTCAAGCAGATAGTACCAGCAATAACGGAACTCCTGTTGAAAGTAATTAACTGTTCACTCAGCAGTGGGTATGTTCCCAAATCCTTTAAATTAGCAGTTATTAAACCGCTAATCAAGAAACCTGACCTTGACCACTTTCAGCTTTCCAATTACAGGTGATATCAAGCCTCCCCTTTATCTCCAAGATTCTGGAAAAGGTAGTATCACAGCAGCTATGTTCACATCTACATAGAAATAGCATAAACGAACTGCATCAGTCAGGATTTAGGCCTCATCACAGCACAGAGACAGCACTTGTTAAAGTATTAAATGACCTCCTATTGACCTCTAATCAGAGTTGCGTCACTATACTTGTGTTACTCGACCTCAGTGCAGCTTTTGACACCATTGATCATAGTATTCTCCTTCACAGATTAGAAAAGGTAGTAGGAATTAAGGGAACGGCCCTCTTGTGGCTTAGATCCTATTTGACTGATCGTTATCAGTTTGTAGATTTAGATGGTGACCATTCCTCATGTTCTCAAGTGGAGTTTTAGGCCCACTGCTTTTTTCCCCTTTAAATGCTTCCTCTGGGCAACATAATTCGTAAACATGGTATTAGTTTTCATTGTTACCCTTATGACACACAATTATACGTCTCAGCAAAAAAAGATGAGAAAAAACAGTTTACTAAAATTGAGCAATGTGTGCAGGACATAAGAGATTGGATGTTAATTAATTTTCTTCTGCTTAATCCTGATAAAACAGATGTTCTAGCAGCTAGAAGTGAGCTTTCTGATCACACTGTAACTTTAGATGGCCTTTCTGTTCCATCAAGTGCAACAGTAAAAGACCTTGAGGTGATTATAGATTCCAGCCTTTCATTTGAAGCACATGTAGATAATATTACTAAGATAGCTTTCTTTCACCTTAGGAACATTGCCAAGATAAGAAATATATGGTCACTAAACGATGCAGAAAAACTAGTTCATGCTTTTAATCACCTCTCGGTTGGACTATTGTAACGTCTTACTGTCTGGTTGTTCAACTAGGTGCATAAACAAGCTTCAGTTAGTACGGAATGCAGCAGCAAGAGTCCTCACTAAAACCAGAAGATACGAGCACATCACCCCTATCTTATCTACACTGCATTGGCTCCCTGTGAAATTTCGCATCGATTTTAAGATACTACTTTTGGACATAAAAAGCATTAAATGGTCTCGCGCCGCAGTATCTGAGTGAACTGCTAGTGTCTTACGATCCGCCAAGCCTACTTCGATCAAAGGATGCAGGCTGCTTGTCAGTACCACGTATTATTAAAATTACAGCAGGGGGCAGAGCTTTTTCTTACAAAGCCCCAAAATTATGGAATAGTCTTTCTATTATGTTTGGGACACAGACACAGTCTCAGTATTTAAGTCTAGCCTAAAAACCTATTTATTTAGCCAAGTATTTTTGTTAATAGATTAGCCTTAGGTAAAGGAGCAGATCTGGGGGACTCATGGACGTGGAGTATTTTGGTGAACTGGTATGTTTAGATGCTGTCCTCCCCACTCTCATTGATCGCTCAGGTTTGTTGACGGTGAGGTGATTGGTTCCTTTACATCTCAGGGAGCCCTCATGTCCGTGTTTCCTTCTGGCTCTCCCTTTTAATTATGTTATGGTGTTATAGTTAGTCCTGCCGGAGTCCCTGCTTGCACTTTGTACTAAATATACATTCACCTTATACATTGTTTGACTGTGACCATACCTAACTGTCATTTCTCCTTCTCTTCTGCTCTCTCCTCTTCTGCTCTCTCTCTCTCTCCCTCTCTCCTTTCCCTCTCCCTGTTTTTCTGTCGAGCTATACATGTCGCTCCTGAGCTGCCAGTGATCCAGACCCCTCTGCCCTCTGGACCTGTCTAACTCATCCTGGAGTCCTGTTTCTGGTTGGAGATCTAGTCGCATGGATGCCCCATGTGGTCTGCCTGGGATGCATGTGGTGGCTAGGGATGGTTCCACTTTTCCACGAAGACTATCCTGTCCTCGACTGAAGCAGGCAGCTGTTCTCTGGGGACCTGTGACTTCAGTCACCCGATAGGTCAGGACTGGAAATTCCTGCAGTCTACCTGAGCCTCCAGGAACAAACTGGACTCCATTTAATTTAAACACATCTCATGTTATACTGAACTTCCAGTCTTACACAGTATTATGCTCATCATGATGCCATCCGGTTTCACCCAAATGAGGATGATTCCTCTCAAGGTTTCTTTCTATTACCATCTCAGGGAGTTTTTCCTTGCCATCGTCGCCCTCGGCTTGCTCATCAGAGACGATCTTATCAGTTTGATTCACACACATTCACATTTCATACAAACTTAATTCTTTTGATTGTGTAAAGGTGCTGAGCTTAACAAATTGTTAAAAGCGCTATACAAATAAAATTGAATTGAATTGAATTGAATAAGTTTGAGGATGTTGACAGGGCCAAAAGAGCAGGGGATATGGAGATGAGTGGGATAATAAGCAAATACTAATGGTCAAGACCAAATAATGAGATGATGAAAGAAAATAATGGGGAAAAAAAGAAAAAGCAGACTGTTGCACATTGTGGTTGGGGCTAATTTGGTCTCCCTAATGCTGATTCCATGGCTACAGCCATGCTCAGCTGACTCCCCCATAATCAGGTATGCAGGGTGTGTGGTTAGAATAGGGCCCCTCACCACTTAACTGCACATTCCCAGTGCATTTTGCAAAAACAGGTGTTCACAAAAAAAAAAAAAAAAAAAAAAAAAGTGTTTACACTGTAAGATCGCTCACCCTCATGAGCTGTCTAACATTTTACAAGTTTACATATGGTGCAAGAGTGAGACCATCACTCAGGAATGCTGGAGGACTGTACTACTGGCTTTATCCAACAAAGAGATAGAAATCTCGCTGAACTCTTTCTTTGATAAAAAGTGAGGAAATGACGACTTCTGTCAGCTTCCAAAAATAAAGAAGGTTTAGTGATTGAGTTATATCGCCTAAACACTACTTAAGTTGGACAGTTCTGCTAATTCATACATAACATAACATTTAAATAAAAATAACCTGGTTTCTTATCAGTAATTTTACACGGATCCAAGGTCATGTAGTTTGGGTTAAGGATGCACATGTACAGATGTGATGGCACCGTGTAGTCTACAGCATAAATAATCTGCTACCGTTTCCACTGCCTTAAATCAGCCCCTCGGCCAAAATAAACCCCACTTGATTCAGTCTCCAGTAGTACATAAAGAAAAACTTATAGTCCAATTCGGTGCTTCAGACAGAGATCCAGTCTGTGATATTGATGGTCATCATCTTGGGCTGCACACAGTTTGAGCACTGCAAAGCCAGAATTCCTGTGAAAGACTAATGATCTGCTAGTGAAATGCTGCCAATACAAAGTCTACAACGCAATTAACCCCATGGCTGTCTGGCTACACAGTGAGTTCTGTGTTTGCAAACAATCCGCACACTTTTCCTGGTGACGGATCGTGCGTCTCGGCTTTGATCCTAAAACTGCAAGAAAGATGGTTGGTCAAAATCCCTAGCAATAATATCCGTTATCTATCTGAAGCATAAATTTAACAATCTCTGTGCTTGAACATGAGGTCTATGGAGGAAGGGCAGTTCTCCTGGCCTGGTGAAATCAGATTAAGTGGAACGGCAGCCTTTCTCCTAGTGTCCATGGAATGAAGAGTGTAAACAGAATGTGAATATGAGCTCAGGCTTTCAATTGCCTCATCCATTTAGCAGTAGGGGTGGAGGATCTTCCTTTGGGGACAATGTCGAATGGTTTCCTACCCGTGCATGGCTCCAGTATGTGACAGCTCAGAGCTTGTGTTAATTCAGTCCCTCAGCCAATGTAAACTCTCTGTACCATTCAGCTTGATAAAGACTCCAGTTCTGCTGCATGGTGCACTGACCACTCCTTTTTTCCTGTTATGTTTTCCCATTTGCAAAAGAGGACCTCAGACTTATTTCAAAGCTATAAGACACAGCTAAAAGTCTGTAGATATTGTGTCAGGATCGGCAGACTTATCGGTGTACAAGTGGCTATATATTGCCTCAGGCCAGACTCTTCAAGAGAAAGCAACCTATGTGGGAGATAAAAAAGAGCAAGCAAGGGCCCTGATAACTAGACAGGAATGCACTTATAATAATAACGTGCATTCTACATTGAGCTATGCTATCCTCATTCAAAGGACTCATTGGTACACACCTGTAAACAGTAGGCTCAAAAATGAAAAAAGGCATGGAAAAGAGAAAGCATCACAGAGATCGAAAGTAAAACAAGAAGCTAAATATCTCACCATTGCGAGCATTAAACAGTCCTTTGAAATGGACCTCCTTTATTCCAGGTGCAGGCGCGCTCAGCATTCTTTCAGTTGCTGGGGTTTGTGTATACACATGGTGGCTGGAATGTAAGGTGGAGGGGGGGCGGGGGGGTTAAAAAATTCCCTCTGTAAATACTTTCAGAAAAAGCGCCTCATCTCTGACAATTTGATTAACAGCTGTCTTTTGTGCCAAAGTCCCTTTCCTTTAAAAGACTCGGTTTCTGTCGCACACTTCTTAGGTTACTCAGCAATCATAGAGGAGTGGAGGAGAGAAAGAAAGGAACCTCACAGAAAGTGAAAGAGAGAGAGAGAGTGAAAGAAAGAATGAGAACAGTATTTAAATGGTGTTATCTCAGCCTCCCTTTAGGCCTGGCTGGTCCAGCACATTCCAAAAGCTTCACGTCCATCGCCCACATTATTCTCCGCACCCCTGGGACTTAGCTTGCCTTCCCCCATATGGTCATTTAAAGAGTGCTTGATCAGCTCAAGTGAGCAAACACACAGACCCAAAGCCTAGGGCTGAACATGTCCTAGAAATAAAGCCAGGTTTCTTCAAAGATACATAAACAGGTCACGAACAAGGTATCACATGGAACTGGATAAATGGAGGGCTGTAGAGATAGCAGGAAAAATGATGTCACATGTTACAAATGAAAGGAAAAACCAACATTAACCATCTTGGTGGGCGACCTAGCAACCACAGGGTGCCTCATACAGATGCCTAAACATCTCTGGAACTACACTGGAGGAATGAGCACCTCTGATGACATAATGTGCTCTCTTAACCCACTCATTCAAAATCTCATAAAAGTGTTGAGTTGGGGTTAAATTTGGTGAGTGTGAAACCTATTACATGTACATCATTTCCACACTCATCAAACCATTTAGTGAGACTTTGTTCCCTGCAGATGGAGGCAGAATGACCTCATGCCCATCAAGATCAAAAAAATGTTTTTCAATGGAATGTGGTCAATTAGAAAACAATTTAAGACATTTGTTGTTAAGGGAAAAGTTGTCTAGAACTTGCCAGTCGTCATGTGTCTGCATATATATTTCCTTTAATATTTATGAGGGAAAAGGAGTGCTGGGGAAGAAAACTGCCCAAGCACTTTGCTGTCTAGTGGTCTAGATTTTAAGTGAAATGTAATCAGCATATCCAATCAGACATAAGTTGTTCTTTTACACATTCACCATTTTGACAAGGGCCTGATGCAAATTTGCCCACCATTAGCAGCTACATGATAATTTTGCCTACACAAAGGGTTCCAGTTTTAAGCATTTATACAGCTTCAATTTAGAACCTCAAATGTGTCCAAATACTGTACACTAGGGCAAATAATTAACATTTGCATTTCATTGTTTAGTTTTTTTATTTATTTGGGTGTCATGACCATTCAAACAATAGATATCGATAACACTTGATAGAAATTTACTTTAAAATTAAAGTCAAAAACTAGGGCCTGGTCACTCGGGGAGACAAAGCGGGGAACAACCTATACAGATTGTTAATCCATGGCAGTTCTCACAGACACACAGACACAGACAGACAGACAGACAGACAGACAGACAGACACACAGACACACAGACACACAGACAGACACACACACACACACACCAGGGGATTTGGAAACTACTCTGCATGTCTTTGGACTGTGGGAGGAAACTGGAGTACCCTGAGGAAACTCCCCAATCATAGGGAAAAAATGCAAACTCCACCCACACAGACCCGAGGCACGAATCAAACCCACGACGCTGGAGGTATGAGGCCACAGTGCTAACCACTAATCTAGTACATCAAACTACTGATACTGTATCTAATAATTTAATGGCATGATGGGCAGGTTATTTATATCACCAAATGTGTAACAGAATCAATACAGAACTGTTCACAATATTTCAAGTCATGAATGGCTTGAACCATGACATGAAGTAGTACTGAACTAAAAGTCACTTTAACTCAACAACAATTTTTTTTACTTACTAATGAGGAAATACTCATGTTCAGTAAAACATATTCCACTGCAGTGGAATGGCATCCCACCCAGGATGTATTTCTGCCTCAGTGTTCCCGAGGTAGTCTGGATCCACCGTGACTCCTAAAACTGAGTGAGAGTGATTCTAGTGCAAAAATATGTGTCAGTCCACCACTTAAAAAAATAGACGTATTTTAATAACAGTATGTTTTTCAATTATATCCTAGCCTGCGGCTACAATAATCGCTGCAGTTCACGAAGGGCATGCTAGTTAGCTGGGAACTATTAAACATGGACATGCTGGTGCAGAACCCTGGTGTAAGCCCACAAAACAGTTTGGCATTCCATTTTAATGAATAAAGATACATTCATTCATTTATTCGTCGGGTGCTTTATCCTAGTCAGAGACATAGTGAATCTGGAGCCCGTCCCACACTCAATATATATGGAACAACAGTCCATCACAGCGCATCATTCACACCCTATTTCTGAACTCAGAGAAACCAGATCACAGGATTGAATTAGGCACCATGGGGGTGTGAGGAGCAATGCTACCTATTGCACAACCCTAGATGGATGAAGGCATTTATGATCTGTGTAAAAAGGTTGTCAAACCTTTAATTATCATCAACAGAACTTTTTCAAAGGGTATCAGACATTAAGGTCATATATTTTATTTTTATTTAAAGATGCTTACTTACAGTACAGTTAAGGTAACAATCTAGGAATCTCCACCTTATTTTGTGGAGCAGGTTAGACTACATTATATCAAGGCCCTTGACCCCCACATACATTCGGCCTCTAGGTTAATCTCCATCCTTTCAGTCTTTCTAAGGACAGGTATGGCCACACCCTACCTATAGAAAACTATCAAATAAAAATGAAAAGACCTCCTGGTAATTTTTATGAGGCCGTCGAGCAGGTGGGGGACATAAAACATTTGGTGGGTGGCAGTTTTATGAGAGTCTGATCCTAAAGGATAGTTTTATGACTTGTTAATTCTCAGAATACTTCACCTCCTCTGACGCATACAACAAAAGGCTTAAAATGGCCTGAAAACACCAACGCTGAATACTTTTAAGTTCAAAAACAACTACCAGGCCAAATAAGGTCAGCTACTATTACAGCAACAAAGTAATTGCTTGGTAATAGCCCATGATGTGCTACTTATGTGGGTTAATGTTTGATAGGCGTGTTTGGTGAGGCCTGTGAATTAGGAAGCCGGTATACAATTAGAGCAGAGGTCGTTACAGTAGCCAAATACACTGCCTGGCTGGAAAAAAGGCTCATAGTTAAACATTTCATTCGTCCGTCCGTCTTTAAAAGTGTTTTCAGTGTACATTCGCTATGGCATAGATTTGACAACAGTTGAATCGCTCCATCAAGTCCTCTACAGCACATTCCAAAGACTTTCATTGGGGTTAAGGTCAGAACACTTGTGGCCAGTTAATGTGTGAAAATGATTCCTCGTGCTACCAGAACCTCACTTTAATCATTTGAGCCCTGAAATATGCCTGTGCATTTAAAAAAAATTATAAATAAAATAAAATAAAATAAATGCATTGATGGTCATTCAATACATTTAATACAACGCTGGTCATTCGGTACATTCAGGTTGTCAGCAGACTTAATTTTACGACCACATAATGTTTCTGAGCCTACACCTGACAAATTGAAGCAACCCCCCAATCAAGGCTCCAGCGACTTGTACAGTACAGTGGTCACCATGCATGATGGGTGCATCGCTTCACGCTCTTCACTTCTTACCCTTCTTGTCCATCGTTCTGGAACACCGTGGTAAATCTGGACTCATTAGACCACATTACCTTTTTCCATTGCTCCATAATAAAATCGTTATACAATCTGAATGCCTTTTTCGAATTAATATCACTAACTAGTTGTTATCTTATGGACACACAGCTGTTTAGCCCCAATACTGCGAGTTCTCATTGCATTCCTGTGTAAGAAACTACCCTTACATTCACTATTAAACATTCTACTGGCAATTTTTTTAACTTGCAACTTTAAATGTTTAAGTGCTCTCTGATTGCAGAACAAATGTGATCAGGAAAAAAAAATCATGGATGACTATGGAGTTGATGGTTCAGCACTATCCTTCCAGGTTTTAATAATGCCTTAGGTAATTCTTAACCCAATTCCAATTGGTTGGAATGAAAACCTGCACCCACAGCAGCCCTTTCTGGAGAAGATTTGACTCCTGTGGTCTAGGGGAAAGAAGCTGCTTAAGTAGCATGCTAGAATATCAAGACTACCACAGACAAACATATACAAGTCCTATTAACCAGAAAATGTAATGGATAAAAGTTATCTTTTTTTTTCTTCTTTTTTTTTTACCAGCAGGAAACTCTCAAATGTCTTCACATGGTCTCTGCATAGTGCAGAGAAATATGTGTATTTTGTGTCTAACCGATAATGACCCTGTTGAATAAAATAGAAGAAACACTTCTCTCTCTATCTTTCCTGAAAATCCTTATGCAGTAAACATTTAGATAGTATCTCAGTTGCCTGACACTCTGCCTATATAAGACAGGCAAACCATTCGTTTGTGCAGGACTGAGAAATCCGAGAGTGAATGATGCCCATATTTGCACATCTGACACAAAATATTCCAACTATGTCCTGCTACAGTATAAAAAAAACGTAAGGGACACAATTTAAGTAAATTCAAAAGAGCAGGAAAAAGGACAGGCCCTTCCTGCATGTCTTAATCAGCGCCTGGGTCATGATGTGCTGAAGATCAGGAGATAAACATTCCTCCAAATGTATTACATCACAGAGGCTGCCGTCCAACTGCTTTCCATGACTTTTCAACCAGATTGATCGGCACATGCGTCCCAGACGTCTTTCCTATAACTTCCTATGGATAATTATTCTACAGGAAGGTTTTCTGATTAACTTCTCAGAAATTCTCTGTGGGCTTTTTTATCGTGATACTAAGTGACCAGAGAGGTTATGTGGGTGCTAGGGGGGGGAAAAACAAAGCATGTATGCGCACACACACACACTCAGCTTGCTTTTTAATCTTTAGTTTCCTGCCCTCCCCTTCTTCTTATCTCACTACAGAGTGATGCCCCCCGATTTCTGTGTCCCAAACCCTGACTATAAATGCACTAGCATGATATAAAAACAGCATCTGGCTTGGCCCCAAGGACTCAGACCCACATACTTCCCAGTTTTTAGATTAAATAGCTCCTTCCTCTGAAGTAGTTCCAGGAGCTAATGGCTTTTGTTGCTGGAAATAATCCACACATCCTCTCCCACATCCTGGGGGAATGGCATCTCAAAGCACCCCTCTCCCGCCCCCAGCCCAAATTTGTTGGCCACTCTACTTCCTCAGATTTGGTTCGACCTGGCTTTTCAAAATAAGTCCTAAAGGATTGTACCATTCCCAGAGGAGGTGACCCAGCTACTGCTGGGACACATACAGGGTAAAGGAAGGAAGAACGACAATATGTTTCTCTCGCTAACAACATTGCTGCTGTCAGGCAGCGTCCGTTAGTAAATCCAGGTTATTATAATCTCTTAGATGACTACTGTAAGATAAAATGCCTTCAGATGTCGCCTCCAAGTACAGCAGAGTTTCATGTTTTATCCTGGGTTAAAGCAAACAAAGCGAGCAAAAGTTGGAAAAGTGGCAGAATGACCACCCTGTAGATTTTATACCTACTGCTCATTAGAATGTGACATTTTCTCCTTGGTAAATGACTGGAACCTGCCGAAGGCACTGCGTAATGACTTCATTTCCTGTGGAACATGTAATCCTGGCCAGAGAGATGGTGGGAAGCACAAGAACACACCTACGGCCACCCAAGTGTATGTTTAGTCGACGTGCAACTAAACAGCCTCCCTTCTTGCTTTTTGCTTATTTTTCAGGATATGAGTCATTCCAAATTATAAGGCATGTTGCTCTGTTAAATCCGAGTCTTTATTTAGCTTTTGTTTAGTTTATTAAAATATGCAATGCTTGAAGAAGCATGTTCCATAATACACTATAAACAACTACTGCACATTTTGCACAAGTCACTGCTGTATAGCAACCTCTTTAGTGCAAAAATATTTTTCACTTATGAACATTAACATAAAAACACACACAAAAAAAAAAAAAACACCTAGAACAGTGTCTGGTACAAGATGTTACAGTCTTACAGTCTGCCAAAGGCATTGAGACACAATGCTAGGTGCATTAACGTTCCTTTCAGATTTAAGTCCCAGCTTACAGTGGAAAATACCAGAAGCACAATGGAGAGTAAACACGGAAAATATGCACACAGACGACAACACGGGGTTCTGCTGACTGGGAATGAGGTTTGAGATGCTTATCTTTTCATTTCACAGGAACCAAGCAATTACTTTGTTTCACACATGATGTAGAAAGTATAATAAAGTTACAAAAAATACACTGCTAGACACCAAATAGACCTACCTGGCCATGCCCAGACTGGAGAACCCTTGAGGAACAATCAGCACATCCAGGCGAGAGAACGGATGGATGCCTAATACAGAGTGAGCGGCAGCCAAACAGAAGGGCAAAAGATGCAGGAGTGTGGATTCAGCCTTGTGCAGGTGACAGGATGGGGCAAAAACGCGGTGGGGGATGACAACCTGGGCAATAGAAGCTTTGTGCATGAAACGGCATGGATAATCCACATGGCTGCAAAATTTCCTCTCATCTTCCTCTTTGTAATGTAAGCCTTGGTTTTCACTGCTTTGGTTCTCAAGCCAAATTCCTGGATAATCAAAGTTTCTGCAGTAACACACAAGGGTCAAGGGTTTCAGGATAACACAAACAACTTCAGATCACACGCTAAAGCGAGAGAGAGAGAAAGAGAGAAATAACTCACTGGTCTAATTTTGCATAAGTCTCCTGACTTTTTCCCTCTTCTTCGTTGTGAGGCAATGATTTGGCTTCTTGCCACTTACCAACTGCTATGGTAAAAGTCGAGGCGGGCATCGGCATAGTAACATAATAACCCCATTGTAAAAAACCTAATAAATAGAGAAGAAATAGCAGTTATCTAGGAGATGTGGGCTTGAGGAGCCATTTAAGCTAAAAACACAAATTAGCGCTTTTTATCTGACCTCTCTCGTCAGGTACAGGAACAGCCTGATTCTCACCACTCATCAGAACCATATATTCACATGGGGCTTTTACTTGGGCCCGCCACGTTGACATTGCCACAGGTGGTTCTTGGCAGGGGAAGAGAGCCCGGTTATTAATTGGTGAGCCCATGGTGTAAACACAGCGCCTGAACACGTGAGAATGGAATACAACATTAAAGCTAAAATAAATAAATAAATAAATAAATAAATAAACAGGATGATTTGCATTTATTCTGATCTTATTCAGTATTTGAGATGTTTCCATGGCAACAAGGTAAAAAGTAATTATCATATTGGCACCACATTTTTCTGAATACAGATATGTAGTATGCACAACATTTTTCACAGTGGACTAGATGTGTTTAAGTCTTTGGGGAGAAAGAAATTTGACCCTAATGAGGTTCTCCAGTTCACTGTCAAAATTAATTTAAATATGTGTTGGTAATAGACCAAGTTACATACTGTAAAGCACAACCTGCACACTCGGTGTGCATCTCAACCCAAATAGGACAGGACAGAGTTATCCAGAAGTCATTTGGTGCAAGTCGAGTTGCAGTCACAAGCCTTTAGTCAGGCAACAAATCAGTATGTTTTTTGCTCTGGCCTAAAACATTAACCAGTTACAAAAGACCATTAGACTACTGGGTAAGTAATGAGTATTAAAGAGGACCTTTAAGCAAAATTAAATTTTTAGTCATTTTACACATTCAGTGTCCAGTTTGTGTGTATTAACAAAACGATGTGAGGGAGGGGGGGGGCATTCCCTGCCTTTTGTGCTTTTTCCATTTTTGTATTGCCCAGGGCATAAATAATACAACTACATTTCCCCCCTACTGTGACCTCATAAAACAAGACCCCTTTCCCCCAACTTGTTGCTAAGCTCTGCTGTTTTTTCAAGGGAGTGGTGCAACAGTATTTTTTGATACTGAAATGGAGCATTCAGAAGAAGAGTGAAATAAAGGGAGTTTGAGCTGTGAAAGAAATGAATGATCCGAGCGTGATGTCAGCTGAAGCATTAACAGATATAGATTGGGGAACCTTCAAGACCCATGTTAACTTGTTTAAAAAATGTAAAACATGGGGGGGAAATCATTTATTATTTATATTCATTCACTTCCCACTGGTGAGGGAAAACCTGATATGTCTCTAGGGTTTTTTCCGGGGTCACTGAACTATGCAGGCGGGCGCGGGGAAGGGAGGGGCGCACGGAAGAGAGAGGCGAGGGAGAGGGGAGAAGGATCCCGGGATGCCCACTCAGAGAGCCCGTAGCCTTTTCACCCACCCCGACTCCGCTCAGACCTCCCCAACCGGCACGTGCACCACGGCTGTCCCATCCTTGCCATGCTCAAACAGCAGGTATCCTCGCCCCATCTTTTGTCTCGGTCACTGAAAAGGTTTTGAGAAGGCCTGGGTTCGTCTCTAGGGTTTGAGGAGGAGGAGGCGCGCCCCCCATGGGCGCTACCTGTTAATGATCCTTCCGTAGATTCACCTACAGAAACATTGTTACTACTTTTACTCCCTCTACATAGTCAAGTTTGATAAACTTCTTGGTCAAGGCCCGCGAGGAGCCCCGGTGGGGCCCATCCAATCGGTAGTAGCGAACGATCCTGAGTTACTATCCAACCAGCCATTATGTATACAGCTCGTCTGGTGTAGCCTTTCCCAGGAACCTTGGGACACCAGGTGGGGTACACCCCGAGTGAGGTGCACAACCCACCACAGGACACAAGCACACACACACAACACACACACACACACACACAATCATACACTACCTGCAATTTGAATTGTGGGAGGAAACCAGAGTAACTGCAGGAAACCCTCCAAGCACATGGAGGACATGCAAACTCCACATACACACACAGACTTGGAGTTGAGAATTGATCCCCCAACCTTTGAGGTGCGATGGGACACTGCTAACTACTGAGCCACCAAGCTTCCATTCACGAGTATCCCTGTGCGTTTCCTCATGGATCTCCAGTTTCCCTTCCTCTCCCAACAACATGACAGTTCTACAGTAGAAGTGTATAAGTCAAATGTAAGGACAGTGCATTGAGATAACCTGGTATCTCGTTCAGGGCTCATTCCCACCTCTTACAAAGTTCCTGAGATAATGCATAGAGATATGGAATGAACTGTTTTATTGTATACAAAAATGTCACATAGCTATGAATGTCACATAGCTAT
Source organism: Clarias macrocephalus (assembly GCA_011419295.1). Classification (NCBI taxonomy): domain Eukaryota; kingdom Metazoa; phylum Chordata; class Actinopteri; order Siluriformes; family Clariidae; genus Clarias; species Clarias macrocephalus. The sequence goes on from JAAGKR010001618.1 coordinate 72,024, forward strand.
GATTGGCCTGAAGAAACATGGTGAAGTAGCATTGAGTGGCAGTGATAAAAATCATTTTGGTTAATTAAATTCATCCACATAACCCATGGTAATTGCTGACATTTTTTGTCATAATTAAAATGTATATCCTTACCCACCATCCTGGTCCTTGGTCCACCTCACAGAGCCTCCTGTGGGCTTCGTCTTGTACCAGATCCTAATTGTGCGAGGGAAAGCATAGGAAGATTGAACCCCCTTCTTCTTAATTTGAAGACTCCACTGGTCCATGTGAAACAGTAAAGGCTCAGTTTGACTCACAGCAGGCGCACAGCTGCACTGGAAATACAGATCCTGCTGCTCTTTCCATCTGGCTGAAGGAATGGAGATGAGCCTCTGCACTAAATCAAATGATGAATCCTGAGTGAAGTCCAGAGCCACCTGCTCAACCTTTGGAAGATTCCTGAGTTCACAAACAGTACAGACATCCACTTCTTCTACCTTGGACACCAAAAGGTCACAGCAGTCTAAAATTAAGGTGAAGTCCTTTTCGCTTCCTTGCGAGCCCATGTCTTCAAATGTATGGGTGACATTTGTAAAGTCATTAGCTTTTTCACCATCATGAACAGACTGTGAGTTTAAATCACCTTTATGGGAAGGGGATACCAATTCTAACTCTCCTGTCCTGTCAGGTCCTTTATGAGGTTCTAGGAAAAGGACGATGCTGCCTCCAATCTCTTCTGTCTGAAAGTCCAGGCTGAGGTTCAGCACATAGTGTTTGACCAGGATATGATTTGTGTTGGCTCTCAAAGGCAGGTCGTCCTTATTGGGCTCCAGATCATCCATTTGACTAGACTCCATCTTTCAACATACATATAATATTTTTAATCAGGGAAAGTAAAGTATGATATAAGCAATGATCATGTACTAATTCCTTCAGTAATGTCAAGCTGAGAATTATAAATTAAGAGTCAGAACTTACACTATATAGTTAAAAGCATGTGTACATCTGACCATCATACCCATATAGGGGTCTTACCCAAACTGTTGCTACAAGGTCTGAAGAATACAATGTCTCAGTTTGATCTAGCATTAAGATTTCCTTTCAATAAAATGAAAATACCCAAGCTTGTTTTATCATGACAATGTGCGTGTGCACAAAGTGAGATATATAAAACTTGGGGTAAAAGAACTTGAGTGACCTGCTCAAAGCTCTGATTTCAACTCCACTGTACAGCTTTGGGATGAATTGAAACACCTTCTGACCTGACATCAGTGTGTGACCTCACTAATTCTCTTGTGGCTAAAAGACCAAATCCCCACAGCCATTCTCCAAAATCTAATGAAAAATCCCACTCTTCTGGGAAGGCTTATTTTAGCAAATGGGAACAAACTTTGTGTTAATGCCCATGGGTCTAGAATGGGAACATATAAATGTGATGGTCAATCGCACTCAGTTATTGTCTATACAGCCTAATCCTGTATTCAGGAACGCAGGGGGCCTGGAGCCTATCCCAGGAGACTTAGGGCACAAGGCAAGGACAGGGTGCCAATCCATCGCAGGGCACACAAATATACACATACTCATTCACAAACTACGGCCAATTTGGGAACACCGATTAGCCTAACCTGCATGTCGGAGGAAACAGCAGTACCTGGATGAAAACCCACCAAGCATATGTGCAACATGCAAACTTCATGCACACAGAGGCGGGAATCAAATCCAGACCCTGGAGATACAAGGTGACAGTGCTAACCACTACACCGCCTGGTGTGATGGTCCGCTATATATGATTATATTATTACTTTGACAGAAAAATGTATATGATACAATAAATAATCAAAAAGAAACAAACAAAAGGGACAAGTCTAGCAACATTCTGAGCAGATGTAGGAGAATATTTGGTTGGAGAATGGTTGTATGAGCTGGGGAGCTGGTAGAGCAAATCTGATCAACTCATTAACAGAGTATAAGGGCTTACTGAGCTGTTCTTCACAATGATTACATTATTGACCACCATTATTTGTCACACCCATCAAACTATGGCCGCACACCTAATATTGAGTAGGGCCCTTGGCTTTCCATGACTCTGCCAATGGTTCAAGAGTTTTCTTCTCTTGGAGCACTTTTGGTAGGTCCTGACCACTGCAGACGGGGAACTTCCCACAAGATGTAATGATAATCAATGTTATTCAAGTCGTCTGTCAGTGGTCATGATGTGATGTGATGGCTGACTGGTGTATCTATATCACAGCACTCTTGAGTTCTCGATTCTGATTGGTCAGAAGGTGTTGTTTCATTTTCTATAACAGCTTGGACCTGACGATAGTGTCGGCTATAACTTAAATTACAGGTTTAGTCTTTTAAATCATTTATACATGTGATATTCGTATAATTATCATTTATAGGGGCTGGTAGAGAAATAGTGGCCATTATAGGAAATCTTAAGGTTAAAAATTAACATGTTATTTAACAAAGATGAACTTTCAATCACTTATATGGTGTAGATTTCAGTGAGTATGGGTTTATGTAATATGCATAAAAGGAGTCTCAGGTGACAGCATTTCCCAGCACGAGACAGCATCCAGGACACATGTTTTTTTTTTTCCCCCCTGGTCTTCAGGTTACAAGACAACCTGTGTTCATACAGTATTTATTTGAATTTTGGGTTGTTTGGTGGTGAAAGGTTGGATGTTTATAGCTGCTACGACGCAAATTATATGATTCACTAAGATAATAGACAGTTAAATCACAAACATAAACACTTGAAATTGAATTGGTGTCTGCACTACTTGATATAAAAAAAATCCAGCAGAAACTTTGTGATTTTTCCCCCCGTCAGCCTGTGTACTCGTATCATTAGCCGCATTTAGCCATATTTAAAAGTCTGCACCCATTTATACTTAGCTGTTAACGCTCACACCTTTCGAGAAAAACAGTGAACTTTACACAACCTGGAAGAGTTTTATGCCTAGCGCACCATGTTGCTGCTTCCACCAACCTGTATTACCCAGTAAACCGCGCTCTGTCCCCCAACTGCAGTCCGGAAAATAACATCCCGCCTCCTGCGCTAGGATTTGAAGTCCATTCCGCATGCGATGTGTCTTATTGGCGGAATCCTTTTCTGTGCGAGGTTTTTAGCCAATCCTAGCGCAGGAGGCGGGATTTGTAGGAAAAAGCAACAAACACCGGACAACACAAGGAAGCCGCGCACATGGTGTCGCATCTTAAAATACGTCATGCACCGCGCCGGGAAGCAAACCCTCGTCTGAAATGAATCAGCACAGATTTATTTTATGAATACATTCTAATTAGTCAACTATTATGCTCAATATTTCTATTTGTACAGTAACATCCTCCTCTTTAGTGCACACGAGATATTGTCAAAAAAACAAATAGGTGTTCTAATAAAGCTATAAAGGCGTTCATATTCTAAATATACTTTGCAAATCATACAAAGTGACAGTACAAGTGCAAATGAGCCAGCTGTTGTTAAAATACATACCTTTAATTTTCTAAAGATAAATAACGTGCACAACGACAAAAAAAGACCTTCTGGCTATGTAGAACGCATTAGCTCCAGTTAACAATGTGATATATGGATTTAATCTGTTCAGTTTTCATGAGAATTCAAACAGGCTGGTAACTACTGTATAAGGCCTTCATCATCAGAGACTCACGCAATCAGTCATCTTTACACGCTCTCACGCCACACCTCCAATTTCTTGTGTTTTCGTATTCAAAACAACGGTCTGTGGAATACGCAAGCAAAATCACTGAACTCCAACCTTTTCCTGACGAGTCAGCTATAAACAGATTTTATTTTGAGATCGAATCATGTGCCCTCAATACACTGGTATACTGCGGCCGGAGAGCGCTAGCACGACACTCCCTCGTTTTGATTTCAGATGTGAATTGTACAAACTGGATTTAACATGCATCTGTTGTTTCACTTTAACACTGCAACTCTAAAATAAACAGAACCTGAGCCATGCAGGGTAAGGTGTATGGTTAGACAAAATAGTTGGGTACTGTATGCACAACAGCGGCATGCTTTTCTGAAACGTTACCACCTCTGCACATTACTTTAACAACAACAATAAAAATCCTGCTGGACGAATCCCCGCTTTGAGAAACTGACCTTAACATTGTCATATAAGTAATTATGTTGGTCCAAATATACATATCTCTACATACAGTCTTGATGCATAAGGTCATCGGAGGCATTTGTTTTGCTGTTGTGATTTAGCTGTACTTGTCCACTAAGAGGAAAGTATCACTTTATATCAATATCTTACACATACAATATCTTCTAACTGATCAGCTTTATTCTTATTATTATATGTAAATCATTCGCTACAGTCCTCAGTCTCTGGATCACCATCATCAAATCACCAGCTGGGGAACACCTTTCAGAAGAATGGTAACCAGTACAATTCCTTAGTTGTTTAGTATCTGCGAAAGTGCACTGGAGCTGTCTAAGGTCCAAAATCTTACTAAGACACTATATTTAATCATTTTTTTCTTTAAGCCATCTTTACATATTTCCTGATGGAAAACGAACAACAAAGCTTCAACAGTTATTTCGATTTTTTTTTATTTCAAGCATTGAAATATTATGATACAAAAATAAATTTACATCCACATTGTGCTGGAGACCAAACAGTCCAAATAGTCCAAACAGATCTCACAGTGTTAGGATTGCCATGTGTAACAGAAAGAATTATGATGTTCATAACTAAACATGATCTTTTCAGAAATAAAAGTTGAATGTGTTATGTACGACTTATGTGAAAATATTTCAGAATTGGCATAAAAGAAAATCCAACTAAACATCTCAGTTAATAAAAATACAGAAAATAACAAATAATTTGGCCTTCCATCCAAATTAAACAAACCAATTGTGAACAATTGCTTTATCTTATTTTTTAAAAACTCATGTGAACATGTGAATTGGCACGCTATAGGAAATGCTGCTCGTACCAGTGAGAATTAAAACTACAGCTTACTATAAATAAAGTAAAACATATATACATCTATTTCATATTCCTCTGCTAAAAATATATATTATATTGTAAAAAGAATGAACAATTCATGTCTAATGTAACCAGGGGCAGTGTATAAATCTCATAAAGACCAGCAGTTCTTTCATTACAACTCAGGCAAACAAAGACGGCTTGCACAATGGTAAATAAGAATTGCGGATAAAACAGAGCTTAAGTTTCTACTTCAGAGTAGCGTCATGCATACAAAATTCCAGTCGTTTCTTTTCACTGGCTCATGTCTCAACCATCATGAGAAATTCTTCCCATCTGCTACGTGAGGCATTGAGTGTGCAGCCGAATATGTGCGGCTTGGCGGATGCTCAAGTCTTCCTACAGGAGGGCTTTACACAAGTCACAGACCTTTCTTTCCTGGGGTTATATAAGCTGTCTCTGTTTAGCCTCCCTTCATTCTGTTGAAGGTGAGGACAGTCTGTTTGTACTGGTAGCATCTCTTTTATTATTCATGTTCTTCCTGCACTAGACAGCAGATACCTGTATATCATGTAGATTTTTTTGTCTATATGTTTATTTGCACTGTTTGAGGTATTCCATATATAACTTGCCTTTATATGGTGATGGGAAAAAGAAAAAACATCCTCCTTCAATTCTATGTTTTTATCTAAACTAACCTAAATAACAAGTTGAAGGTCCTCATCAACTCCTGTTAAGTTATTCTGTGAAACCTGGTTCTGTATGTTATAATTAAAACCGCAGAATTAAAGGAGGGTGTACTGTACTGTAGTTTCTTTTTCCCCCATTACTGTATCATGATTCAAATCCAATTTCTGTACCAAATAACGTCTCAAAGTGGTTAAGTCTTTTATCTACAGTGCTGTAGGTGTTGGATTTCCAGTAATTATGTATGAAATTTTAAAGTAGACACACTCTCATATTGGCTCTGAGTGTTTAGAAACTACCAAAGCCTATCAGCTAAAATGATACCTAAAAAGTTTTATTGGGACAATAGCAAATCAAGTGTAAGAGACATCAAAAACAGCATCCTGAAATATGTCAACATTTGACAATCACTTTGACAATGTGAACATAAACTGATATTTAATATTGTTCATGAAACCGTGCTCAAGGCATCGGGTTGCTCTTCCAATCTAAACTGTGAAACTCGATCTGTCTGAGAACCTTCTCCTCTCATCTGCGCTGTTCTCATGACATCATGAACCGTCCTCCTGAATCCGACGGAAGCTGTGTCTTTTGACCGAGTCCCTGTTTCAAAAAGACAGACATGAGGGTTGAGAAAGATGGACTTCAAAAGGCAGTTAAGATGCACTTAACAGCCTACGAGCTATAACTTATATGACATGGAAACAAGTGTGATCAAGATCAGTATTAATGATAATAAGATCAGTATTAGTATGACCTGAATGTACCATTCACTTTAATACGCTACAGCTGTTCAAGGGACAGCGCAGTGGAGGTGTAGATCAGGACCTGGACTCCTGCAGAGCCCAAACAAAAAGTTGTACATGCTAGATGTCTTTACTTTATTCAGACAGGAGTGAGCATTTAGATGGTTGATCAAAGGAAAGCACCACGTCACTGTCGTTAACAGCATTCCTCAAATTACAGAAAATGTAAAAAAAAATCTTTCACTATCTTTTTATATTATTTCAAACGGGTATTTTTTGTGACTTTACAGTTCAGATTTCACCTCTATAAAGTAAGCATGAAACAGAATCAAAAAGATGCCGGCAGTGTACTCTGGTGTTACTTCGTGCCTGCTTAAATGCTTCCTATAGATTACATTTCCTTGTTTTAGGGAGGAAAACCATTTTTGTGTGGAGGTGGACTTAAACTAAACAACATAGCTGATTCTGATTAGCACAACTCTTCAGCCAGATAGACCACAAGCAATTAATGACATCACCGGTTTTGTAAACAGGGAGAACTATAATATATGTCATATGTTGTCTTAATACTTTCTGGTCATGACTATGTATTTTTGGACACTTGTGCACTTTTTAGGTGTCTCCTGTAGCACCATAGCAATGGGTCCAATAACATCTGAATAAAGTTCAATCCACTTTAAGTAATGTCTTAATGCCTTAATGCCTTTCTACAGCCTTAGCACAAGGTCTCAGCTTCGTTTTTCTTTTACTCGACTGCACTTTACCTGTTATCCAGACGGGGTTTGAGGATGGGCTTGTAGAGCTCAGGGATCTTCCTCTCCAGCATGGGCCTCAGGTTCTCCCTCAGCTTATTGTAGTTCTTTTTTAACTCTTGCTGATACTCTCGCTGGTCTGGTGTGATCAGGTGCTTGTTCTTCTCCACCGCTTCTCCACACCTGCACCACACATATGTTTAGAATGAGCTACACATCATAAAGGACATGGTTTAGGGATGGACTAATGACTAACAGATTTCCTGCCTGGGTTAATCTTTTTATTATTCATTTTCCCAGCGGACAAGTAGAAAAAGAAAAGAAAAAAATCAGACACCTTTCTGACTTTCACCAGAAAAGTTTTGATTTTTGATTTAATTTTTGATTATGTATATTATATAGTATAAATGTTGTAATATAGCCCCCGAATCCCGCCCCCTGCTGCACTACACACAGCGGCTGAGGCCGGATCTGGGTGACAGTAACAGTTTACACTATGTGGATCTTTTCAAAATCAGGAACATGCGGTGAAAAACAGTGCATAAACAGAACACTACATCTAATCGTTGTGTGTAGTGCAGCAGGAGACGGGATTCGGGAGCTATATTACAGCATTTACGTGCATCCACACCATCATGTGGCATATTATGTACCATATAATATACATAACAAATCGAAACAATCCTATATTTTGCTGACTTTTTTCTCCAAGGGGCACAAATACGATGTGCTACATAATTATTTACTGAATTTTTAGTGTGGTTATACAGTATTATACAGTATAAATGAATTACCTAACTAGCTCAGGCTATGTCATTATATTTCACTAGCTACCACAGTTTTAGTCTAGCCACTTCGATTTCTAGGCAACAAACACACTGATACTTCTTCTTGCCCATTGAGCTAGCTGATAAATGAGTTTTATTCACTCCTGCGGTTATCTCTATAATAAGGGTTAAGGAGAATCAAAGGCTGGAAAGCCTGAGCTGGGAAGATAGTGATTGATCAAAATGACTTGTGAATTACAGGTTTTAAAACATTCCGGTTGGTATTTGCGGTCCTCGAGACCTTTTCAGAGCCATGTGATAAAATAAAAAAACGGCTAAGGAGAAAGCCAAAAACAGTGGAAAGTATAACATAAAAAAATCTACACATATTCCGCATTTGGAAAATATGCCGAATTAACGACGGAATATTTACTTTTATTATTTTTTTTATACATCTTCATTTAAAGCATGGATGTATATATAAAAAAAAGAAATTCACAGTTCAAATTTAATAGCAAACAGACCACCTGAGCACAAAGTAATCTTGGCCAGCCTCACAGTAGGATCTGTTGTCTGCAGTAATCGAATGTGGGAAAAAAAAGTGCCCGCTTTGATGTGGTTAAAACCTGGGACGAAATGTTACATATTAAACCACCGTGGTTGATTGCTTATCACGTCTCCCTTTAAATCCCCATGAATACAGCCAGTGTAGTGCGAACACTCCAGAAAGGAGCTGTTCCCTAATCTCCACTATCACTATCACTCAGCGATGTGTTCCACACACGCGCACATATCCACATACACATACGCATACTGTACGCAAACCTGCTCCAGCCAGTCATAAGGATCACTGTATAATGTGGCTCATAAGATGTCATGCCAGCTTATATGGATTACAGAAGAAAAGAAACATTTTGAAATTACAGTAAATATTTGTCAAATTTTTGGCAGCAATTAAAGCATGGATTTTTGACATCTGTCCAAAATAAAAGCCACTTTCATTAGCTGGAGTAAACCACTGCCTCAGAAGTTTCATATGGCCAAAAAGGATCCTGCATTCTGAGGACAATTTATTTATAGTTCCTATTTAGGCGTGCTAAAGATAAAACGAGTCAGATGCAGCTGAGTGACATTAAAATTTGGCCTGATCCTTTCTTTGTAAATGGAAAGTAAATGAAAAAAAAAAGAGTGTCTGGTAGCACTTTCAGCCATTTTCAGCAAGAAAAAAAAACAATGACACTCTGTTATTTAGATACTTAATGCTCAGTGTCAACAATTCGACATCGCTTTTACTAGGGAAAGGGCCAAGTCACTGAAAAAGTCATTCCCTTAAAAATAAAAGCCGCTCTTTCTTAAGAGATCTTAAATGCCACACTCACCGTAGGATGAACTCTTTGAAACACAGGCGCAGTTTGTTGTGATGACGGTAGAGTTTGGGGTCTGCTGGGATTTCATTCAAAAAGACCTGGGCTACCTCTAATGGTCCCTGAAGAGACAGAGAGGGAGGGAGGGAAAAAGAAAGAGGTTTCTCTCCTGAACTCAGCACTGACAGAGAAAATGAATGCTTCGCACATTGGAGGCCACGAGGTAAAGTCAACACATGAGGGGAAAATGCATGAATAGGCCTTTGTCTGAGAGATGCGGCTGCGCGGCCCAGGAGCGGAGCGATTGCCATACGGTTCCTGTGTTGTCCCTCCAATTGGCATTTATCATATAACCACAGCCATCTCCTCAGGATTCTGGAGACGACGCAACGGTAAACGTATCATGATTGGTGCCGTAAAATGTTATTCTGTGGGTCTGGGCAGCCTCAGGAAGGCGATATCACTTTTAAACTATTCCGACTGACTTTTATGGCTTATAGCACTCTGACTTCCTCAGACTAAAATAGAGAGAGATTTCCTGAGAAAAAGGGAGAACACATAATATAACAAAATAAACGGCTGAATGAGCTGAGGAACACGTCAGTTTCGAGTTTAGATGGAGGTGAGTTGACTGGAACGGACCTGGTTGACTGTCGCTGTTACAGAGCCCTGCAAAACCATCTGCAGCATCTTGGGGTCAGGCTTCTCCTTGTGTGTGGCGATAGCCAGCTCGCGAGTTTTGTTCTGCATGTCTTCGATAGCCACCTCAATCGGAGTCAGGTCAAACTGGAGAAAGAAAAGGAAGACAAATACTCTTCATTTATTTGGCCTAAAAAAATGTAATTTCCCTGCAATAATATAACATTAAACAGATTAAATGGCTGCTATCGTGCTCAAGTAAATGAGAACCTGAAACACATTAAATATGTTTAGATTGAAATATTTCTGAGGCGATCCTAGTGGTTCAGGGTTAATTTGTTGACTGGTGCTGTATTTTTGTTAATACTCATGAACAGGAGGACATTTCCAGCGCAATTACAATGTGGTTTAATTGGAGAAGTGCTGTTTAAGAACATAAGGAATAAGAAAACAACCAATTCCCCTTGAGCACATTCCACTGATGATATATTAATAAAATGTAAAAGACAGCAATGCTGAACTCAAAGTTGCAGGATGCAGTGCAGCTATATGACACAGTTGTGGTTGGCTAGAATCTTTGAAAAGACAGGCACAATAAAACTGGTGGTGCTGAATGCTCAGGAACCGATGAGTAGGTGGCTGAAGCTCTCTTCAGGGAGAAATCAAGTCCCACTGACACCATCAGCAAGTGGTTAAATGGCATTATGGGTAATGGATTTTTATATCAATTCAACTCAATATATAAACATAAAATTCAAGAGCAAACAGAAATGATAAATGATAAACAAGTGGCCTTTGGTACCTCCTCCTTCTGAATGACATTGATTCGAGTCTTCACGTAAGGAAAAGCATGCTGTGTGGTGAGGATGGTCTTCCTTTTGTACTGCTCGTTGAGCTCTCCTCGAGGCCGTCCGCTCTTAGTGAACGGGGTTGTGTACATGAACCTGCGCAGGTTGAAGTTCTTCTCAAAGTTGGTCATGCGATCTTTCATCTCATAGTCGTCAAAGTATGGCTCCACAAACGTGATCTGTATATATGCCTAGGAGCAATAAAAATAAATTAATAAATAAACAAAGGAACATATGAGGGGTGTTTAAGTCAAACTGGGAGTTTTGACTGTGCAGAATACCAGAACACAGTTCTAAGAGAAAAAACTATCTTTATTTATTTATATACTCCTGTTATACAAATGCACTTATCCCAGTGTTTCACTAGCACTTCTATAATACCAACATGGTAAAAAAGATTTCTCAGTATGCCAAAGCCGTGATTGTATGGCCTACTTCAGGGTTGAAACGCTGACCTCCCAGGAACCCCTTCAATGGGCCTAACATGTGGAAATCGCTTGGACATGAAGCTGGCAGCCTGATCATGGCTCCAGCACACTGAGAAAACGTTCTACTTTGATGGTATGCAAGCACTATCAAAACTGTGTTCTCTTATTCTGCACAATTAAACGTCCTGGCTTGATTTGAACATCCATCATATTAAATTTGAATAAAACAAGATGAAGAAAAATTATTAACAGTTAGAAAACAAGTAAAATACCATGAAGTAAATAGCTTGAAGTAAACACAGGAAGTTCTTTCTTTTTAAATAAACTATGCTAAGCTCTTAATTATCTTTTAATTAACTTTTAATTAGCATTACATCTGGTTTTAAATACCTTATTGGGATTGAGTTTGTTTCTGTCTACAGGTGTGGAATCCTTAATCATTTCCAGAACACCGTCTCCCATACACTGTCCGTAAAAATTCTGTAAAAATGACAAACCTGGTTACATACATCCATGACGAGTTAACATGTTTTACATACTTTTACATAAATCTCACTAAGCCCTCACAAATCTGATTGTATAATTCACTCATCAGTAATGTATTGTAATAAACTCTGCAGTAGATGCAAGCTCAGCCATTTCTTACTTCTAGTCTGTGGGAGATCTCAGGCAGATGTGTGATTCCTGGCTCCTTATATATAAACTCGCGCTCGTCAAGATCTCCAAACTTCGAGCCAAAAAATGCCACGCGGAAATATGTCCCGAACATTCTCTTATGACCCTGAGACACAACACACACACACACACACACACAAATAAATACTTTAAATAAATAATTTCAGGCTTGCAGACCAAGACATGAGGATAGTTTTGTCTAAACTTTAGAAAGGACGACAAATATCTTAAGATGTCAGTAAAAGACAAACTACTGTATATTTTATTTTTATTTCAGTGAAATGAGCTAAATATTGATGCAATTAAATGCATTAATATTAGTTAGCTATCTCAATGCTTCAGTAACACAAATATAAAAATATTTAAAGAATTATTTCTATTATCCATGTCATGTTTTATAGCATTTTTATAAAAAATTAAATCCTTAGAAAAATGTTGACACAATTTTTTTTAACCTTGTACTGGGGTACTGAGTTAAATTTATAACCATGTATAAATGTATAAATAAATTATAAATGATTAATAATGTAATGCCATATGGTAATTTACAGACATTTTATTTCATGTCTGATTTGTTGACTATATTTATATATTTGTGGCATGAAGCATCAGTTCCATAATTTACAGTATTCAAAACATAAATGTCACACGATTCACAAATGTATTTCATGATTACATTTATTTATAGACAAACATATCTGCATTGACAAACCACTCGCCATTAAATACACAAACACATTTTTTTTCCCTAACAACATTCATCCTACAATCACAGAACATAAATGTGAGGATATGAATAAAGTACGACTGAAGACAATACGTCACATCTGTGCTGTGTGTCAGACAGACAGAACGAACCTCGGGTTAATATATCAGTGATACATGCGCAATGGAATCGGCTCAAATTTACGTTCATGTGATTGGCTGAAATTTTAGGAGACGTTTAGGCGACTACAGGGAACGTCCTGGTGCATTTGTGAATCGAACCACGTCTCAAAAGATCAACACACAAATGCAGGCATGTTCACGAATGGCAAGCGGTTTACAAATGCAGATTTATTAGTCTTGAAATAAATGTCATAAAAAAAGAACATTTGTGAATCTCGGGAGAATTATTTGTGACTTATAACTGATCTGACTTCATATTGTCGTTCTGTTCACCATTTCTGTCATTTTAGTTTACTATAATATTCCTGCTTCAAAAGAATGTTCACTTGCAATATCAGTGGTAGCAGCAACTTCACTCTGGCTTACCTTCTGAACGACGTTCTCAAAAGCTCTTTTCAGATTGTCATGAGTGGTGGCCAGTTTCCGGAAATCTCTATGAGCCTCCAGGATAGGAATGATGATTTTATACACCTCATTCACCGCCTCGTACAATCCACCCTGTTTAGAGGAAGCAGCGGCACAAGAGACACTCAATTATGCACAAAGAGCTGCAGCAACAATGCTACAGTAGCTTTGCTACTGTATATTTTACAAACAACGTGTAGTATGTTATATCATCTGGATTATTAGATTATACACAACTGTACTCTAATTCACAAGCAATTAAAAGAACATGATGATTTTCAGATTTTAAGCCAAGTGATATCATATGCAACGTACGTTGCTGAACAGTTCTGCAGCCTGCTCAAGAAGCCCCACCAGACCAGTCTCTGTGAAGTACCGTCCTGAACAAACTCCGTCCTCGTCTGGGGACAGGATATCATCGGACACCGCAGACTCCTCCAGAACATTAGGGGAGATGTGCTGTCAGGATGAAGGGGCACTGATTATTTCACTACTTCAGAGTTTTCGACTGTATCTGAATGTCTCCTACTCCTAAATCATGAGTTATGTCTCAACACCTCAAATTTATTCCAACCTTCCACAGTATTGTGCCTAATTATTTCTGATTTATCCAGTGGTTGGATGATAACGTCTCAAATATGTTTACCTGTCCATATATTGATAATGATAATATAATGTACAGTAGCTACCCAAGCTTCATAGTTTAAAGAAAAAATCCACTCCAAATGATTTGCTTATTAATCATGTGATGTTTAGTTGTGGTCATTCTAAATTGACTTTTTTTTTTTTTTACACATTTTGCACAGACATATTGGTCTAATTGTCTACTTTGCTCCATACTTTCCTAGTGTTGCTTATCTCCTAATATTGGCCCCAGGGGAAATTCATTTCTACATAGAAAGACTCCTTCATCAGCACTTTAAGCTATATTGTATATCCTGCTTTCTCATGCCAGCATCTGTACACTCTGCTTAAACAGATCAAATTCTAAATCTTGGATATCGAGCAGAGTCTCTGCTGTAACTCAGCGGAGGATTTTTGTGTAACTGCGCCACATTCTGTAACTTTAAGTCCAACATTTATTTTATACACGAGTGTTCTCGTTAATATAAAGGTGACCACCATTGTACAATTAAGAGTGAGGGAAAAAAAACTCTTGTTTTTTTAGCTTCAACATATTAAACAAATATATTCCATATAATGTGGAGTTTTCATTTAAGGGACAGTTATATCTAAGTTATCCAAGGTCCATTTCATTACTGTGTTAACTATCTAGAGTTTGCAGAAAGGTACGGTTTTTTACAGTAATTTCTGACTAGTGCTTTGAATCACTAACTGAGTCATTGTGGGTACTTGCTGCTGATGATTGAGTGGTCATTATTATATAATAATGTATTCTTTGGCCTCTTTTAACTATTACATCTATGAAAGCTGAAGGTCTGCAGTCCGAATAAAGACCGTTCTCTTACTTGGAAGGTGACGCTGCCCACAGGCAGGTACTTGTGGTCCTCCAGCATGCTGAGGTACTCAGCCACCAGGGCAGCAGCATGTACCAGACACATAGCTGACTCGGTGAAACACTTTTTGCCGTTATGCTTCTCAGCCATGTTCTGGAGCCAGGTCAGGCGCAGATCAGGTGACGTCTGGTAGCCCTTTGCAATCCTGCCACAGACGCAAGCACAGAGGTTGAATCCCTATGATAGAGCAATTAGGCTGCAAAATTCCAATTCTGACAGCCTGAAAATCAAGGACATGTGTGTGCTTTGAGCATTTGCATGCAGTCTGTGCACATGCTGGGCCAAAGCTCAAGGCTGAGACACAACCACATAGTTTCCATGGTAAGTTCAAAAACAGTAGACAAACAGCAGAAACCGCAAGGAAATGGGAAGCAGAGTAAGAAACCACAGTACAAGGAGGCAAAGGGGGGGGGGTGTTAACACACACTCAACTGAGTGAGTGAGTGATTGTCTGACTGAGTGACCAAGTTAATGCTGGGGTGAAGGAATGAGTAAATGATTGATGAAGTGAGTGAGTGACTAAATGATTGATGGAGTGAAGAAATAATTGACTGACTGTCTGACTGACTGTTGCAGTTAGTGGGAAAGTTAGTGATGAAGGGAGTGATGACTAGATGACTGAAGGATTGAGTTAGTGAGTGAACAGCCAAGTGATTGACGGAGTGAATGAGTGACTGAGTTTGTGGTTAAGTGACCAATGGAGTGACTAAGTGAGAGACTGATGGAGTGACTAAGTGAGTGACTGAGTGAGTGACTGAGTGAGTGACTGATGGAGTGAGTAATTGAGACTGATGGAGTGACTGAGTGAGTGACTGACGGAGTGAGTGATTGAGTGACTGATGGAGTGACTGAGTGACTGAGTGACTGATGGAGTGAGTGAGTGACTGACTGACTGATGGAGTGACTGACGGAGTGACCGATGGAGTGACTAAGTGGGTGACTGATGGAGTGAGTGACTGACTGACTGATGGAGTGAGTGATGGAGAGACTGATGGCATAACTGAGTAAGTGACTAAGTGAGTGAGTGAGTGAGAGACTGATGGAGTGAGTGAGTAACTGACTGATGGTGTGACTGAATGAGTGACTGATTGAGTGAGTGATTGAGTGAGTGAGTGAGAGACTGATGGAGCGACTGAGTGAGTGAGTGACTAAGTGAGTGACTAAGTGAGTGACTAAGTGAGTGACTAAGTGAGTGTCTGATGGAGTGACTGAGTGAGTGAGTGAGTGAGTGACTGATGGAGTGAGTGATTGAGTGACTGATGGCGTGACTGAATGAGTGACTGATCGAGTGAGTGATGGAGTGACTGAGTGAGTGATTGATCGAGTGACTGAGTGAGTTGACTGATGCAGTTAGTGACTAACTAAGTGAGGAAAAGAGTGAGTTAGTGACTAAGTGATAACTGATAAAGTGAATGGATGAGTGACTACTGATAGATTAAGTGATTGGCTCATTAAATGAAAAAATGACTGGGTGATTGAATGAGTGACTGAATGCCATAGTGACTGAGTCTCAAAGTGATTAACTCAGTGGGTGAATGACTGAGTGAGTGTTTGCCTGAGTAAATGATTGGTTGAAAGTGAGTAAGTGAGTGATAAAATGAATGACTTGAGTGGTTGACTGACTGACTGAATTGGCAACAGACTAAATAAATGACAAACGGATAACAAAATGTCTGAGTGAGTGACTGATGGAGTAAGTGAATGAATGTCATACACTGATGAGTGGTAGAATGATTGACGGAGTGGGTGAATGAATACACAATTTATGTGTGGATATATACTGTATATATGTTACCTATACATAAGGTCCATGAGCATTTCAGGATCTTCTTGAAACTCCTTCATTTTGACTGTATCTGAAAGGATGCTGTTTAGATTCCTCAGGAGTTCATCCACCTGGAAAAATGACAAAGTGAAGATTATAAAAAAAATTTGCTGGAAAATTCACTTGTTTAAACACCAGCTTTAATGTGATTTCAAACCGCCCGTGATTCTTGCTGCATGACTTAACACATTCCATTAAGTAGCCAAGAAGTCCATATTAAGAGAAGACTCAGAGTTATCCCTGTCATTTTCTCAAGGAGACCAGACCATAATTTCACTGGCAACATTCCTGCTGCGCTATTGATTGACTCAGCAGTCTAGACAGTGGTGGGTTTTATTTGATTTGAGACTTATAAATAGCACTACCTAGTACATACCTCGCGCCGTTTTACTGGGTTAGCTGGAGCATTTTACCTGTGCAGGAAGCTGTGTGGATTGCATCTCCGCGTCTTCCTCTGCGTAGGCTAGGATGGTGCGGAAAGAGCGGCGCAGGTACTCCTCGTGCACGTCCGAGGACTTTCCTACTAGAGACGCCAATGACATGGTCACCTGCATCTTCACTCTGGAGAAATTCTGTTCAGGGAGCAAGGAAGATGTATTATGAAGCAGTAAATAACGTATAACTGTATGGCAAAGAATATTGCATGCAGTGTAAAACAGTTTGTAGGAAATCCATAGAAACAAAGAGGAATATTGTGCTTATTATAAAGCATGGCTGAATACGTGAATTTCATCGATTCTCGTTCTATAGCAGTGGCATAAGAAGCAGTGCAACTGCTTTAGAGACCCATTCAGTTTATACTGTTTTAATGTACTGCTGCAGCACATTATATAACCTTTCTAATTAGAAATAAGAATCTAATCATATATATTTTCAAGCTTTTTGTAAGAAGAGCTACAGTATGTGGAAGGAGACTCCAGTGTCATTGGTACTGAATGCTGAATAACTCCCCTTGGCCGACTTCTCCTAAAGCCTGCTTAATCCTATTTTAAATACTCTCCATCATCATCAGTCTGCTCAGGGTTTTTTTATAATCTGGGAGCAGCCTCTGAGGTTATTTCAGCTAATTTTAACTGTTGCAGGTGAGAGGCTTAGAATGAAGCATGGCACAGAGCCAGGTACATTAAACATTGCTATCATAGTCTCAGCTCATTGATTCTGGGGTGGACCCAGCTAAGGACAGCAAATTCTCCATCCATCTCGCTCAGCATCAGGAAACTGCAAAACGATCCCATTAACTCAGACATAATTGCCAATGGATCATTTCAGTGGCACCATTATGCCGGTTTGACCATATGTGCGAGACATCTCAAGACATTATTGTATGTTTCGGGGCGAGCTTTTGCCACGCGGATTGTCAGGGTGTCGTTGTTAGACAGTTCATTCATTTCAGCTTTGTCCTAAAACCCATGGTTTTGTGGAACTAGCATGCCGTCTACTACGAGAGAAGCAAGCCAGGCAAACATAAAATTGGAGTTGAGGAGAGAAAAACAAGTGAGTCATTGTGGCTTGGAATCCACATGACTCATTCAAAGGTTATAATAATGACAACAGAGGTAACTGTCAGGGCAAACCAAACACTCCGGCAAACAGAGATGGGGAGACATTCATCGTTTCCCCATTAAAGATGAATGGGAGAGCAAACAACGTGGCCATCTGTTCGGGGTGGGCTGAGTAATGTGTGTGTATGTGTGTGTTAGGTGAGGGAGAAGTAAACGACATGAACGGAGGAAATAGTCCATGCAATCAGTGCGCACAGGAAAAGACCCGAAACCAAACACAGCACCGTTAGTGGCATACGTCAGGGGTGACAGCGCTGAGCAAAAGAAAATTGAGCGTAAATGTTACACACGTGCAACAACTTCCCAATACCAATGTAACTAGATTTAATTCAGTATCACAACAATACTGACTTTCAAACAGCAGGAACATACTGACTCATGAAGTCACCGTTAGATTATTTTCCCGAATATGTCTATATTGGGGAAGATTTGTAACCAGCACAATAAGAGGAGTACTGAGCACGCCGTATGTGTGTTTTGTGGTGGTGGTCTTACATAAGCCAATAATTTACAGCTGTGTCACAGATGTGTGAATGTGTATGTGTGTCAGCATGTTTTTATATCTTATGCTTACACTATATATATAGTATAGCAATAATTAGCATTAAAATTTATGTCAATCAAAATGCTTCACAATGATAGTAAAGCAAAGGTATAGCTGCAGGTACTGTATACGGTTACAGTAGGTCAAGGTTTAGATCTAGGTATAACATCGTCGGAATGAGAAAGAAAGTCTTACGCTGGCGGAATTAAAGCTGTATCTCATGATGAGGTAGAGTGTAGCACAGGCCTGGTTCCTGTTGCTGTCCACACAGCTGCTGCAGTACTGAAGCACTTTCTGGCACAGATCTGCACACTGCTCGGCCTCCTCCTCGAACAACAAGTCCCCGAACTACAACCCATCAGACCAGATTATAACATCACTCGCAATAATTAGTACAAGACCACTGTTAATTATAACACTTGAAGAATTAATTAAAGAAACACTCCACTCGGTTTAATAATCAAACCTCTCAGCATACAGCATGTGATCAGTACAGACTTAATCATGTTCAGATGTTAAATTCTGTCAATAAATGTTACAATGTTGCATTTCTTTTGTATTTGTAGAACACTTTCATTATTTTTTTTATTATTTATTCATACAAAAAAGACATAAAAGACATGGGACTATGTTTTATAGAGAAAATTTTATTAATGTCATTGTGGTGTACACACACTTACAACACCTGCAGAAAAATGTAGTAAGCAGAACTCATTTCTGTTGTATTGCACCAGTGTTGGAAAATTTAATAAATGCCTTGATAAGAGTTTCTACTGATTGTTATTCTGAGGTTAAAAGCTAATGTTTACAGATTTATCATTTATCGTAGATGTTTATCATTTGAATTACATTTACATGTACTGTAGGTCTCAACCAGATCACTACACTGGACTAAAACATCTCTGCATTTTTTGCACACCTCACAGTAATGGACACTTATGGACTTCACTCCTCTGTCCACTCATGCACAGTTGCACATTTGCACACTTCCTGGACATTTCCATTTATTTCCATTTTTATTTCCATTTTTATTTCCATAATGCTATTTTGCCTACATTTGTACAGATAAGTTTTTATATTTCTTATATATATTTTTTTAAATTCTTACATTTTGTTCTATTTTCTTATGTTTCTAAGCTAAACTTAAACTAAACTTAAACTTACTCTTATTTTATTCCACTATTTATTTCTTGTAAATTGTTTTTAAAATTTTTACACGGTCACGGGTGATCGTATAAGCATTTCACTGCATATCGTACTGTGTATGACTGTGCATGTGACAAATAAAATTTGAATTTGAATTTGAGGTATTTGGCAGACACTCGTCTCCAAAACGACTTACCAAAGTGCTTTGTAGTTTCTGTCATTGGATAGATCCTGACACTGGGTTACTAGGTTACTAAGTACCATCAGTCAAAGACTGTTGGGAAGGGTTTTTTTTTTTTTAACCCAATGTACAGTCCTTAAACTCTAATTAAATACACGTATCCATGTTTCTATACAAAAAAACTATTGTGTGGTAATCACATGTATGCATTAGCAAGTAAGCTTCAGATGGGGTCGACAGAGATAGAGGTACCTTCACAACGAGAGCACGGATCGTGCTGAAGCAGTGTGCTAGATACACAGTGCTCTGGTTGCACGTCAGTGAGTGCAGCAGAACCCTTAACACTCCACCAACCGCACTATCCTTATAGTCTGCCAGCGGTACAGCCTGGGAAAAAAAGCACATAGGCACACAAGCACACACACACACACACACACACACACACACACACACACACACACACACACATATTTATTTCACCTCCTTTACAGCAGCTTTCTTTGCAACGTGAATGCAATCATTTCATACAATCCTGATCTAATTCAAAGTTTTATTCCCTGAGTTTTTCAAGTAACAGCTTCAATTTGTGCAGAAAAAGCTATTTCTTTACTCTGTCGTGATATAATATGACTATGTCAGGATTTTCATTACTTCAAAAAATAAGATTAAAAAAGCAGGAGCAAACTATGCTGGTGATGTGTAATGAAGATGGATTGCGTTCGCCTCTCTTACTGTACCTGCACGATGATCTCCAGCAGGTCCAAGACTATGAGGTTGGCCTCGGTGGCCAGATTCCCACTGATTATGGCTTCCTGGTCCAACTCAGCTTTAGATCTGAGAAAACACAGCGAACAAAAAACACATTAATCATCATTTCTTGAGGGTTGCAGCATGCCGTTGTCGATTATATGAATTTATATAAACTAATACCTAAAGAAGAAAATTCCCAGACTTTCATTCATTCTTTTTACTAAATTTACTCTCTCTGTGATTTATGAAGTGAAAAAAAAAATGCTGAAACTGAAATGTTTAAATGATTGGACAGAGAGGTATGTGATTATTCCCTGCTTCAAAACGTTTCATTTCATCAGATTCCAAGCCGTTAATCAAAAGTGGTAATGTAAAGCAGCACTTCGACCTAATGTGGCTTATTTTTAGCTATGAACTTAAGACTTATGGCATAAGTCACCACTGAGTAAGTTACAATGTTAGTAGATTATCCAGATCTTTGTATGCGGGGGATTTGATCATCAATTTTAATTTACTACCCCTAGTTTAAAAGATAAAAGCACTAATTAATTGAGTTAAGGAGAAATTATCTGCACACACTTGTCCTGTCTGTCGTTGGTCTGGCGCCACTGTGTGAGGTCTTTCCTCCAGCGCAGGTTCTCTCTCTGGCCCACAGTGCGGTCGTTAGCTTCCAAGAGCGAGAAAAAAAAAGAGATGACAACTCAATATAAGGAAATCATCACTCCATCAAAAGGAAATAGGGCTGACTTCTGGTAGACAATACATGACTTCCATATGTGAATATCTTGCTAAGCAATCATCTTTATAGCTCATTCTGCACCAGCGGGCCTCTACATTATTCATCGCACTGCCTGGAAGCAGAGTGTAAAAGCGATTTCTCTGTCTGCCCTTTGAGGCTGTGGAAGAGGAACGCTCACCTCCCACCCTCTTCATCATCTCTCCTCTGGCTCCCAGGCCTCCCAGTAGTGCCTCTTCCAGACGAGCTTTAGCCTGCTGAGATTTCTGCAGGGCCTGCACACTCACTTTATCTGAGCTCTGTTTCCCCTACACACACATACACACACACACAATGACATGCATTCCCAATATCTAGCGACTGGATATGTAGCAGTTACCAAGAGCAGGAATTTTGGATGTTTCCCCAAAACTGAGAAAAGAACGGAGAACCTATTAAGTCAAACCCTGAATAAACAAATCTTTGTGGTAGCTAATAAATGTTAAAATACACCAAGGGTGGAGAAATCATACATGTATTAGCTCTTAAATTGTGCAGAAAAGCTCCAATGTGCTCGTCTGTTCCTAAATACTTGCATAATCAAGCATAAAATGTCTAAACTAATGTAAGTCAAATGTTAACTCTATATTAATTTAATTCAGAAAAGCTTAATATATAAGTAACAACTATATAAATACAGACCACAATTAAGACAAGATATTTGGATATATGGATAAAATATATGGCTAAATACAGGTTCTCACCCTGTAGTCAAAACAGGACGTGCAGATGGTGAGGAGCTCGAGGAGACGACTGAGCTGTGACGGGGAGATGTCCACTATCCACCGCTGGATCAGTCCCTGGTCTGCAGTCTTCATGACCCACAGGAAACACACCAGCAGATTCCGGCTGGTCTCTGCAGAGAGCGTGCTACAGTTTCTACCTGACTGTTGGATAGGAGACAGGGCTGTTATAGAGCATCCAGATGATAAAAATATAATTTTTATCAGATTTTAACAGATTTTTAATTGAAAGTGTACATGAAGGTACATTTGAGTCAATTACCAGGAACTGTTTCAATTAATAATTTTGCATAATATCTATCTATACAGTACATATAATAAAACTGAAAAATGAGCAACAGAACACATCAAGATGGTTTTGGGAATTTTTGTCTGTCTGTCTGTTTGTTTGTGCACGCATCACGGAAAAACTACTGAACAAATTTTAAAGGGGTTTTCACAAGTGTATTTAGACGAGCTTGAGGTAACATATGGGTTTAGTTTCATCGCAATCAGCCTATGGGAGGAGAAGATTTGATACATTAATTTAAATGAAAAACACCCATATATTATATAAAAATCGACCTTGAACAAAATCATTAGTTCAACAGATGGCGCTGTACATTTTTAATACGTGCTTGTGAGTGTGCAATTGAAATCTACTTAATAGAATCTCACACATAAATCCTGAGCACTTCATGATAACACGTAAAAATTTAAATTCAACAGAATATTTTTTAAAACGTGCTTATGAATGAGCAATTAAATTACATATGAATGAAGGTACGGGCACATCTAGTTGAAAATAAATATTTATTTTATACCCCTAAATTAATATTTTAAATAGAGTCCATTATCTGGCATTTCTGTGTTTTTCTTATTCAAACATTATGCTCTATAGTACTATAATGTTTGGCATAAAAAACACATGTACTTCTCACCACAGAGGCCATGGAAACCAGTGCATTTCTTGCCAAGGTGTTGAATGGGTTTCCTGCAATTGCCATGGCAACGGACTGATTGATAGGAGGGACATTATCAAAATCGTCCTCTGGCCCGCTGGACTTGGCCTTGTTGCCCCGTGACTCAGAAACTGCAGAAATAATATACATCCTCAATACAGACATGTGTACTCAAGTGTGTAGACAGGTGATATCAGGGTGTTAAAGGGTAAAACTCAAACCTGTGAAATCGAGGTAGTTGAGGGAGTCGATTATGATGCCCACCAGGGGGAGGTAAAGAGCGGCAATCCTAGTCCTGACTTCCAACCGTGCGCACCGAGGGTCCAAATCATGAGCACACAGTAGGCTATACGTGGCATTTATAGCTTTGCGCTGCACCTTACTTCTACACACATACACACACACACAAACAAAGCATTCACAATGACGCACACTCACCACTCACCTGTACACCTGCACAATCATGCAGGTATCTAATCAACCAATAATGAGGCCGCAGCACGATGCAGTAAAAAATTAATCATCATTAATAATCAGAATGGAGATGTTGTTGTTACACAGTAGTTACTATTATTAAGCAAATAATGCATTTAATTTGGTGGCTGAGCCAAATCGTGAAGCGCAGTAACTGATGCTTATAAGACGTTTCCGCATTTCTAGGATTGGTTTTAAAGAATGAAGTCTCAGAGGTGATAAAAATTGAGTGCTACAAATAATATAAAGAGAAAAAAAGAATTTAAACGCAGTGTTCAAAGACAAAGACACTGTGTTGCGTGTTGGACTGACCCTTCGGACTCCATATCGAGAGCCGCACTCAGTTCAGTGAGCAGCAGGCCAGTCAGGTAGTGCTGCTGCTTGAACTCCAGAGTCAGATCAAACATGGCTGCGATCTTCTGGTCCGGCAGACTACATGAACTCGAGGTCTGCAAATGGCACACGCACATGCAAACACACACAGGCACACACACAAGCACGCAAGGTAACATCAAGAATAGATTTTCATGATCCAAAAAAATTATTTGTTGTCAAAAAAAAAGTGCTTTCTGTAATATTTAGAAATGTAAAAAGTATATAAAAAATCATTAGATCATTACTGTAATCAGAAATGCTGCATGAGATGGATGTTGCCAGATTTACATTATTGTGGCACGAAAAAGTAGTTCTGCTTCGTTTTTGGTTCTCCTCTCGTAAGGCGACTCGCTAGGTGTATTTCAGTTGAACAGGTGAGCAGGGTGATGTGAATGTGATGCAATTGCCCCTGCATGTAGCAGAGGCCCTAAATATAACAAACTGTTCATTTATTTCATGCCATAGTCTTGCAAAGACAGGCAATACACATCTGAATACAATATACAGAATAGTGAGCGACTTGGCCCTAAGTTCGGATAACGAACAACGAAGACGTTTTATAATTCCGATGCCAAAATCCAGTGCCTGGTAATGATGGGTGCTAATGAGCGCTGCCAACTTTTAAAGCTGCACATGTCGACACTGTCTGACCAACAGGCCTGAGATGTAAACCAGGATAGCTGAAGTCACCAAATGAAACACAATTCTTTATCTGTCTGGTGTGTGAACATAGAACGCCTCTGCACATGAACCAAATCTGTGTAGATTTATGAAGCTTTAGCTCGCGCATGACAATTTTACTCCTCTGAACGTAACTAAAAAAATGAGGTGGGTATTAATCTAGCCTGTGAGTATCGTCACGTTTTTGATGATGCAACAGATGTGTACAGCTTGTGTCTAGCCACACAAGAATAAAAGAAACAAGGTATCGCAAAGGATTTAGAGTTTTTTCCTTCTTTACCACCCTGGGAAGACAATATCAGTGCGAGCGTGTCTCCCTGGGGCTGACTGACCTGTGAGGTGACAGATGGGGAAGGGGACGTGGGAGCAGATGAAGGGCTACTGAAGTACAGGCTCAGGTTCAGGTAGTGCTCATGACTGCAGAGCACTCTCAAAAACTCCAGCCTCATGCTGATCAGAGTCGACAGGGACACACTCTTTGCGGACATCTGCAAAAATAAACACACCCAGTGAGCAGCGAGGCGCAGGGTTACGCCGCAATTCCTACTGCATATACAGTACAGCGTCTATATATACAGTATATATATATAGTACAAGAGCCACTCACCTGGTTGCAGTAGTTCTTAACCAGGTTAAAGACAAAGCCTCTGTCCATGAGAGACATCAGGTCATAAATGAAGAATGCCAGACTAATGTTCACCTTTTCAGCCTGCTCCTGTTCCTGTGAGGTTAATACGTAAATTCACACTGTTAAACGTGTTAAACTGTTAATGCCTGCCCTCTTGGGGTCTGGATAAGCCTTTCAAATATCAGGAAATCAAAGCCTGTAGTGGAGGCGGAAATCAGGGTAGTACAAATTGAAGCGTTCAAGTTAAACCCCTAACCTTCTGCTGTTTCACCAGGATTGTGCCAATTTCAGCCGTCACCACGTTGACGATGGTGGTGATGTCGTCCTTGAAGCGGTCAGAAAAGCGGTTTTTGCGAGACATCGCCTTGTCCATCTGAGAGACATGCTGAGCCATGCTTTTCACCTATAGATCACACAAAGATCAGTCCAGCTTCTTCAGAGGAAATAAGAGGTGAAGTGAAATTAATCGCAAATTCTCATCAAGTCTAAGGAGGATAAAATTACGTCTCGTGAAATTATTATTATGTTTTTCAACACACCATAAATAACCATATAAAATGTTGAATTTGTCACAGTGTTTTTTAAAGGTATACGTTCATCAAGAAATGTTTTTATGTTACGAATGTTATGAATATAATATGAAATGTTGCACATGACTTTTTATTCTATTGGAGCATCTACATATCTGATTGGGGAAAAAAATCTGTATCAGATTTTGTAACACTTGTAACACAACATATATTTTTCTTTTACAGAAAAAAAAACTCTACAGTAGGTGTTCGACAACCTAAGGGCAATCAACAACCTCCATAAGCCAAGCAGCCAGCCACACTCCCGTCTTACCAGCAGCTCGAAGAAGAACCAGGCGTATTTATAAACGTTCTCTCTGCAGACGCCAGTGCTCACCACCATTTGAAGAGCCAGCTCTTCATGAAATTGCTGGAAGAGATTCATACATGGACGTCTGTTACACACCGTTATGCATTTGACCAGACGAACAGAGATATCGGACTAAGACAGTTAGTTACCTTTCTGTTTGAGTGCCGATAGCTACCAGCAGTGATTTGAGATCGATTAGTAACGTCAATAAAAGTGGACATCCTGCTGCCGGGATGATTCAAACCCTGGAATAAATCATATGCTTAACATTTGTATAAATGACACAACAAAAAGCTTAGTTTAAAAAAATCAAACCAAGTAAGTTTTACATACAATTAAATCGCCAAACACGCTGACTAAATATATCTAAATTCTCTGTTTGACATGTTTGTTTTTTAAAAACTTAAGACTCGACTGTTACGTTAATACCTTCTCAACCAGTATGCTCTTCACCTCGGCGTCCTCAGGGCTCTGTGGATTAGGAATATCGGGGTTGCTGCTGGAGCGGATTCGGGAATGAAACAGCATGTTGCCTACGCTTGTGGCTGTGGCTCGGCCCATAGTGCTGTACCTGCTCTCCTGTACCAGTCCACCTGAGATAAACAACACGCCTGTCATTCAAATCATCATATACTGTAAATACCATTCAAAATTATTATTATATCATATTTAATCATTTATTATAATTTTATTTAACATAATGTTAACAACGTAAATGCATAAATAACCAAATAAGCATGCAAGGTGATTTGTCCATAATGCTGATGCTTTTATATATAAAATATTCCTCCATGTCATCATCATTTATAAATGAACATTACGCCTACACTATAATTATTTTCCTGTTTGTTAAATGATTAGGCCAATCATGTAAACCTTCCTAGAAAACTAAACAATGCCTTAAATTTGCAATCTGGTGGTAAATATGTTATGAATAAGAATTACTCCTCTGTGCCAGCAGACCACATCACTACTAATCCTGGATGATCTGATTGTCGCACCTGTGTTAATGACTTCCAGCTGAGTGTCTGGCAACCGGAACACATAGTAGAGGTAGGTTGCTAGGAGACAGTTCCTGCCTTGGTGGTCCTTGGCCAGTTCCTGACTGTTATGAAGGCTGTTCACTACAGACACCACTGACTCAAACGCTATCTGTGCCAGATTTGCTACAAAAACACAAAATAGACATTGAATAGACATGATAATAAACAGGGATAAAAATTATACTGCTTTTTAATAAACACAAGTGGCATTGAATGATGAGATACAGATACACTTTATAGTATGCATCCTTTTCACAGGGCAGTTGGTTTGCAAAATCATTCCAACTGTTCTATTATTATGGACAGTGAGGATAATCAGTGATCAGATTGATCTAAACACGTTGCACTGAGTCGCTCACCAGTCTGGCCAGCGATGACCATGGGCTGCATGATGAGACGGAACAGCTTGTCCAGGACCAGGTGGAGAAAGAGTACAAGTGGCTCCAGTTCGGAGGAGGAAAGGGAGATGATGCTGAGCTTTAGCTCGTGCTCCAGCTTGTTTTCTGGCACTTTGTCGTCCCCTACGCGGATTGGGAATGTAGCCTTCCCCTCCAGAGCATGGCACAGAGTAAAGAAGCGCTCCAGGTGAGCCTCCTGGCAAAGAACACAATAGCAGGCAAGATCTATATTTGTAAATAAATGCTGTATGGAAACAGGAATGCATGAACAAGAACAGTGTCTTAAAATGAATATCGTTTACCCAAGCAAAGTGACCATACCTCTTCCCTGAGAGCTCTATTAATAACCCTGGCAATTTCACTAATCTGAACACCCAGAAAATCACATTAAATACCTTTTCCTCATAGGCAAACCTTCCACCCTTCAAACCTTTATCTTGCTGTACCCTAATGTGCAGTTCTCGGATCTCAGATTCCCACACTGCTGCACTATTGTAGTGCATCATAATTGTATTTTTTTTATACCTTTACCCTTCTTCTCATTGTTCTTTTTAAATTTCATCTTAACGTAACCGGTTGCTGTATCTATCTATCTTCGTGTGTGGAGGTGAAAACCAAACTAAAAAATGTGTCACGTGAGTCATTAAGAGATATATATACGAGTGTAATTTAAACAAAAAATAATTATAGTAAGCAAACTTTACTTAAAATCTAAAAAACAGACATTCAGATTCAGTCAAATGCTGCAAAACTGATAGTATGATGCTTCACAATACAGGTGGACCTCAAAAGCTACCCAAGACAAAGAAATGGAATATTCCCGAATAGCTGAGTCAGTCATCTGACCTCAACCCAACAGCATGCTTTTCACTTACTGAGGACAAAACCGGAGACCCATAAACAAGCAGCGACTGATACAACTGTTACAGTTAAAGCCTGGCAAAGCAGCTTAAAGAAGTGAAGGGATCTAACTTTCTTTAAACCCTTTGAATTTAAGGTTAACATATGACTTCATACTTCAATCACATCTTAACTGCTTGACTTCAAATAAACTGGGGTGGTGTCCAGAGAACAAAAGCAAAAAAAAATTGTGTTGCTGTCCAAATATTTATGGACCTGTTTGCAGGTGTTACGTACCTGTGTATGAACAGAAGACACGGCCTGAACTTCCAGGCTGAAGATTCCTCTGTGACCATCAATCCACTTGACTGGTGGAACCTGGATTGGCAGTTTCTGCATAGAAAGAACCGGAGCTCGGATATATATATTTATTTATGCCGAAGTGAAGTGATATCATTTAAGTCTGGTGACTTATAAAAAGGTAAAAGAAGAAACTTGTATGTTAAAGATTCAGCTCAGGTGCCTTAAGAACATTTTGACAACAGGTTATGAACTCAAGTCTGTCCTTACAAATACATCACAAAGCTATCAACTTGGTTTTATATTTATTTAATGTGTGAGAAAATCACATTTAGATATCAAGGCTGATATTAAACTAATTGGTAGCCGATGTTATTTAAATATGTTATTTATGGTCACAAGATTTCAAATAAGCAAGTTTTCTGTGCCATGTCATGCCATGCCAGCAGTGATTTTACTGTACCTCAGGCGAATGCAGCAAGTAGTTCACAGGAAGACGTTCTTGAACAATGGGCAAGCAGAAAGCTCCCATCTGCAGCTTCTCATTATTGAGCATGGGTAACCACTGCAGGCGACACACAACACACCCCTCACTTAGCAGCAGTGCTCGGCTGTGATCATTAAATTATCGCTTAGCGGTAAACAAATTACCGCTTCAATCTTTTACGAGGATGCACTTTCACTGAGAAAAGCCGACGGAATTCCCACCAATAATATCCGACATTCTTTCATTACACTCAGCATTATCGATCAGCATTAATAATGAGAATACAGGCCGATTATTCATCACAGACTAATTTACTAATGCCTTCTCGATGTGTGTCGTCATTACCGAGCAGAGTTCTAAAGTAAAAAGCCATGAAACTGCTTAAAGACGCACTGAGTAGCCGATGAGATTCTCCACACTGCCGCTCTGGTTCTGCTTCTGTTGGCAGCTGATGTGGAAGATGGAGAATAGCAAGTGGTGTCTCTCGGTCAGTCGGGCCGGCAGCCGGATCTTCACCTCTTCGTAAAAATCTGGGGAGCTGCAAACCCACATACGCTTTACGACTTTCCGCACTTTGTAGAACATAATAGAACAGATTTTATTACACACTAGCTATAAAATGTAGTTCTGCGTGGCCGGTCTCACTTGTTGTGGTATGTGACTGGAGTGTAGATCTCTGATAGAAACTCTGGGCCACTTGATTTCCCAAATATAACCTTGATAGAGAAAAAGAAAAGACACAGGGTTAGCTTGTAGTTAGTATTAGTTAGCATGCATGTTGACGTATAGTTGGATGCTATAGTTTGTCATACTAAAAATTAAGAAGACTACAAGGCATTTTACAGATGTTTCATTCTTGTTACAACAGCTAAATGCAAACACAATACTGGGTACTGGTTTAAAAGTTTTGTTTCTTTTTAATTTCCGATCGATGTCCATAGATTTGACAACCATCGTCTTATATCTCATTTTATTTTTTATATTATCACCATCTTCCTGTTCATTTCGCCCTTATGAATAGATCTGCAGCTGTTTTGCTAAATATTCTTTGGTATACTCACAGGCAGCGCCTCTTCTCCATTCATGAACTGGATCTTTATGGTAATATTCTTGGCGGTTACCAACGGGTTTGGTCGGTTGCTAAAGTTGAGCCTCTGAGGATACACAAACAACAGGTTCCTGCAACAAAAAAAGCAATGACAAAACAAATATGTGTAAATGAATAAGCTTACAGTATAAAAGGCACTTTTTTTCAAATTAAATACTTAATATTGCTTTGATGTGCCTAGTTATCACACACTGCTCTTCTGAATTGATTTAACCAGGGTGGCAGTGTAAGCACTTACCACTAGATGGCAGTAATCTACCAAAAGTCAATGAATACTACTATGTTTACTACTTTTATGGACTCAGCATTCTCCAGGGACCCCTAGTGTTCTGCAAAGCATAGCCAGGGGGACTGTCATTTTTACATTAACACCAACCAACCACCATTCCCCTGTTGTGTTTATTATTATGCTTTTCTGCCTGTTTTAATCATCACTTGAATCAAATGGGTTGAATCCAAACCAATTTTAGTGGAGAGTTCAGGAAGAGAAAGCTCTGATACATACACAAAATACTGTATTATTGTAGGCATTTGAATAATGATCATAATGTTTGAATAATTCACAAAATATAATCACATGGAAATATGAATTTGTGCTCCAGTCGTTTGGTGGAAATCCAGAGACTTTGTGCACTTGATGAAATAAATCTGACAAATTATGTCACTGTATAATATGACGGTGAAAGCCAAGGCTAAACAGTCACATGACAGTGACCAGTTTCAATATACCAGTGCAATAAGTGTTGTCTGCAATTTGAAAGATACCCAAAGGGATCACGGTTAAAGATATAAATTGACCTGTATATGCAGTGAGGGACGTAGACATAGTTGGATGGAAATTCAAGCAGTTCTTTGACAGGTCGCTGGTTTTTCTCCGATACAGGTTTAATGGGGATGAGCTCAGGAGACAGACATGGCATCACTGTATCAGGCACCTGGGACACCTCTAGCTTCACAAAACCTGCCAGACCAAACACAAACACAAATCCAAAAAACACTCAAACCATGAAAACTATTCTTAATCTATTCATCTCGGTTCTGGCATCTGGCAACCTGACGTCAGAAGGAAGACGCAAGTCAAAGTGCAACGCAAACGGCATATCAGGACAATCTGAAAGGGTTTGAGGATGGACATCACCTGGTATTATCTTGATACGTCGCTGAATAGTCGACGTCCTCTTGATGTCCGCCAGGAACTTGAATAGGTCTTCATCACTGAGTCGCTCACCTTCCTGGGAACAGGAGCAAACAGCTCGTTTGAATCGTTCATTGCATCAGTACACAAAGGACTGAGTTTTAGTTGTAGCGTATGCTGATGACTTCCTCCAATATTTACGCAGGAAAGTTATGCATATTCAGAGTCGGAGTATGAACATGCTTACAAGGGTTTTCTGGCAATCACCAGCATGCAGTTCACGCCACAGGGGCTGCAACAAACTTTCTTTTGTAGAAGGAAAATCCTGTGTTTTAACATTCCATGTTTCATGTCATGCTCTAACAGTTATATCAATTCATTATCCATTGTTAATTTATGGAATTGACAAAGCATCATCTGTTATATTTATACCTCAAGTTAAGTTCATTTTTAAGTTGATCCATATTCAGTTTAACAGAAATAATGTCTCTGACTAAAAGTCTGTCTCTCCCAAAGTCCTCTGTGTAGCAAAACAACTTTTTGTGCACTTTAAAGAAACTTTAAAAAAAATACTATGAATTATATAATGATGTAATGATGATGTGAATATATTTAATATTGGTTTCAAATGGAATTACATAGTTGCTTAGAGCCCAAAACATGAATTTCAGCATGACATATAGCGGTTACATCAAACTATCAGACAGTGGCGATGGACTGGTACTGCTCCTTGCTCGAGCCAAATATTACACAACTTCTAAATATTATTGTATTAATACTGTAAGACTAAATAAGTCTGTATTAATATGTGGGGCCTGAATACCAATGTGAGAATGTTTAGCAGTAAATACCCTCCCGCCCCGGTGTTCTTTTAAAATGAACTATAAACACAGACCAGACACTGCATTTTCATGCTTTTAAAAACTCTTCACCAGAACTAGGAGAAAGAATTCTGGAATGTATCACTTTAAAATGTGTCAGCAAGGTTATTGAACTTTATCTGTAAAATGTGAAAAATGTGGCCTTGAGCTGGTCTGTGGTCAACTGAAAAAGGATGATCACGTCGTAAAATATTTTTCTAAACATAGATGTAGTAGAACGATTTAATATCGAGGACATTATTCAGGAAAAGAAAATGACATTTTTGTAATCATTGAGCTGACCTGTTTGAAAAGTGTC
Organism: Clarias macrocephalus; assembly: GCA_011419295.1. Taxonomy (NCBI): domain Eukaryota; kingdom Metazoa; phylum Chordata; class Actinopteri; order Siluriformes; family Clariidae; genus Clarias; species Clarias macrocephalus. Next base: position 104,687 of record JAAGKR010001618.1, read on the forward strand.
TGGATGGTTATGACGGCAGATTTGAAGCCGGACAGGTTGGACTGGTCTTCCACGGTAGTGAACTTCTCTGAGTTACGCCTGGGCAGGTATGCCTTCTTATCCATACTGTTCTTGCCTGGCACAAGCAAAAATGAGTCAAAACCAGTATACCATGATTTACAAGTCAGAAATCGACTCTGTTAAAAAGACATTGTTGTAACACGGTTTTGCAGGGATCCGGATTTAGATTTGGATAATGAGAAAACCAGCAGTGACTTGAAAAAGTTTCCTATGACAACATGAGGAAGAAACCTTGAGATGAACCAGTTCTGGGTGAAACCGGATAGTGGGATTATAAATCATCGCTCTTTCAAAGCTATATACTAGAAAGACAAACATTTAGTGTGTGGTAAGGATGAGCATGTTAAAAATGAAAGTACTGGAATTAGCGCTGAACAGGATTTATAATTATTACTGTAACTGTTGATAATGTGGTATCCATATCAGATTATCCGCTAAAGCACAGCTGAGGTTGGCGCATAACGTACAAATTAAAAGATGACCTGCTTTTGACCTGATCCACACCATTGAGTTACTTGAATCCTTATCATGAACATTGGTTTTTATTTTCCTTTGGGGTTTTTTTGGCTCCATGGTTTCGCTGCTCTTACCATTAATGCTTTCCGAGTCGGTCGTGTCCCGATCCAGTGTGGCCGTGCTGATAACATTCATAATGTTGGCTGTACCGAAGGCAAAGGGCATCCTGTACTGACCCAACCTCTGACAGAAGTTCTCTGCTTGATTTCGAAGCTTCTCCAGCTTGTCTTTGTTCTAAAGGGAAGATGGGATATTGATTAAAAAAAAGAGAGAAGTGGATTTAAGAGATAAAGCAATTTAGTTTTACTTTATGTTTCTGGACTTTATGTTTATGGTTTTCTCAGTCATTACCTTGGCATTGTCAGTCATTCCTATGTAAGGTTCTGCACAGTCTCCAATCTCCCCCTGCTGCAGGACTTTCTCTAACTGTCATACAGAGACACACCTCATCATCTTCATCAACATCATCATTATTGTCAATACTTTACTTCTGAATATTATTACCACCCTTTTTACAGTATTACATACTGTAGGTCATGATCAAAATCTCTATGTAGTAGAAAAAATCAAACAAAGTCTCTACCATGTGCAGGTGTGGTGTGAGTGGAAATGCAGCTGCTTTACCTTAATGACCAGGTAGATGTCTGGGGATGGGTAGGAGATGGAGAAAATGGCAGCCCTTGCCAGTGTGGACATATCAAATTGAGGGGTGTGTGAGCGCAGTAAGCCTTTCATTTGATCTGTGTTTAGATCAAGGTGGAAGTTCTCTGAAATCTAACAGAATAATATCTCATTAATCTCGGAATGTCTCATTTAATACAGGTCTCAGAACTCTTCCTAAGTGACATCTCTTCTGTTAATGCTGCAATTGAAACACCCATCAGATAATGCATTTTTTAAACCTCAACCTCCCTTTATTTCACTTCTCCTCTGAGTCTATGTCAAGGAAATTCTGCTGAGCCAGAAAACAGAAAACAGCAGAGCTGAGCCACAAGACAGGGGAGGGAATCTGCTTAGATTACATCATAATAGGGGGAATTTAACTGGTTTGTTTAAGCCACGGACATATGGAAAAGAACAAAAAGCATGTTTTTGTTCAGACGGCAATGACTAAAAAGGAAATTTCTAAAATTATGCAACGTATTATTACCTTTGCAAATGATAATTTAAATAAATGAGGTGGTAGTTTGAAGTCCTGCTGTTATGTTGATTTGCTTATAGATTACTTACATCCTAATATATATATATATATATATATATATATATATATATATATATATATATTATAGTGCTCTGTGCTGGATGCTGTAGATGCCCGAGGTCCTCAAAAATCACTATTAAATGTAGTAGTACATAAGTCTAAGTACTTGCATGCTATTAAGCCTTTACAGTAATCAGCAGGAGAAATTGTCTCCGGGGATGTAACTGTTGTCTCAAATCAGTCTCAAAAAACGAATGATAATGGGACAAACACACACACATAGGCCTTTCACCAATATTTGTTGGTAAATACACTGTATAATGCCATTAAGCCACAATGTTTAGTGATCTCATGGTTTCTCTGCCGACATTGTGTCGCTGTTTCCATGGCAATAAATGTTATGCGCTTGTGTTTGCCCTGTCCAGTCACAGGTGTTTCTCCTGATTAACTGATTACACAGACCTGGTCTGTGTTTAGTCCTGACTGGTTTGCCTACACGATTTGTTATTTAAAAGGTCCCATATTTTACTATTTCTAGTAAAATAGTGAACTATAGTGAACACAAAGTGTGTTTGTTTTTGCTCCAACTGAAATACCCCTCAGATAATGCATTTCTTATATTTCAATGTCCCCGTTTCACTCCTTCTCCTAATACACAGTTTCTGTTTCTATGTAAATAAGCTACAGCTGAGCCATGCCTACCAGAGAACTGCAGATTTGAGCAACCGACTGGGGAAGAGTACCTTCTTATATGAGGTCACAATAGGGGAAAAATCTCGACGTGTCTTGATGAAACCCTGGACAGCACCAAAATAGAAATCTGTCATCACACTTGGTTTTGACCCTAGTTTCAGTTCATTGACTTTGTTTTAAGGATTCCCCTGGATGTCGCTTATGAAAAACTACTTCCGCCCTCTACTTTATGAAGTGTTTCACTTGGATACTGTTACCACTAAAAAACTAACGCGATGAAAAATTACCCTAATGATCATACTGAAGTTCCTTCCAACAGACATAGCACTGCTTGACTCTACAGTACGCAGCCGAGGAGGAGCAATGACTCATACAGTAAGTGTTGGTGTCTTATGAGTGTCTGGGTGTCACGCAGAAGAGGGTGAGCTCCCTTATGAGTCTGGTTTCTCTCAACGTTTCTTCTGAAATTCTGTAAGGGCTGAGTGTCTCAGCCTGGTTTTGAATACTTTGAAGTCAGAACCTCCAATTACAGAAAAGAGAGGGATTACCTGATGCTCTGGCATCGCACTAGGATCCTGTGTCCCATGTGCTCCTTCCTCATGTCTCCTCAGAGGGTTTTTCTTACCAAAGTCACCCCTGGCTTAATCACTAGGAATCCAAATTTAAATCCATGCCTGAAATTCTGTAAGGAAGGGTGTGTGTAGCCCTTACTTGATTTAGCCCTTACTTATGATTTCTGTCAAAACGGGGTTTTAACTCTGTAAAGGAGGATTAATGCAGTGCTTCGGGAAATTAAGAAATGCAGAGTGAAATTCAGTAGGACATGAACATTACTCCAGTCAACACACTTTCTCACAGCAAGTGTAATGACAAAGAACAGGATTTATAAAGTTGAACAGTGCACAGTGGTGAACATTAGAAAGAATAAACACAGACTGCTATCATGCTTATGTTGAAAAAAAAGGAAACTGGATGTTGAAATGAAATTCTCCCAATTGGAAGCTATCCCAGTATAAAATTTCATATTAGGGACATGCCTAATGAAGAATAAATGAGACTGTCTCTCTCTGTCGTGCAGTCAATTGCTGACAGGGAACCCTGATCTAGATTAATCAGCACAGTCAGAGTACATAGACACTATTCATCAATGGTGGGTGCGTTCTAATGGCAGTCCTGATCAATAGCCTTTCGTCCACACAGAAAGACCATACACCCCTGGCGTCAAGCAAATACTCACTTTCTTCTTTTCTTTCAGGTCATACAGGGCCATGGTGGCAAACACAGGCTCGATCTCAATTTCAAACCTGTGAGGACAAAAGCACTGGCTTATTGATAAATCATGATTCCTCTGATAGCTGCACAGGTTCAAACCACAATGACATAATCTCACTAAAACAGCAGTGTGTGCAGTGCAAGCACAATGACAGACGGCTTCTGAAATCTAAAGAGAGTACTGATATCAGTAAAGTTGTTTCATTACAGCTGCATCCACTAAACAGGATGTCACCAGTACTGTAGGTAGCCATATTCACACGAGCCAAAAAAAAAGGAGCAGTTCTTTATTTAAGGCTCAACATCCTGTTATTTAAAGAATAATGACTGAGTGTCTCAGACTGGTTTTTAATACTTTGAAGTCAGAAACCCCAATTACAGAAAAGAGAGGGATTACTTAATGCTCTGGCATCGCACTAGGATCCTGTAACCCATGTGCTCCTTTGGACTGTCGGGAATGGGACGGAGTTCTACTGCATCTTCCTGTAGAGGGAAAACAAAATCAGCTCTCATTAACATTCAAATAATAATCCTTTAATATTGTTTATTCTATTCATTGTTAAATAAATGAGTATCATGCATTAAATTAGTGACTATATTCGTGTAAACGTGGTGGGCCTGTGTTTCTCAAAGTGGTGTCCCTTGTTTGCTTGTTACAGTGCTGACAATCAAAACTCATCACTGTCAAAGCTGACAAGTTTGTTATTCAGTTCCTGGACGTATTAGCAAATTCTCAAATTCCGCTTCATTGACTTTGATGGGTTTGATCCAAAGCGCAATACCTCTACAACAACCTATAATTAATCTCAACTTGGACCTAATATGTTCTGTCAGTAAAAAAAAAAGCTAAATAGGAGAATTAAGCTCATAAATTAAATATGCACTGAGGGAAAAGTTATTTACAGTAAACAAAATCTATATGGGAATGTTCAGAGAACAGTGACTTTTGCTTTGGAGAGATATAATGGTTGGGAAAGTTGCATATACTGTACATAGGTTCATGTCTACGTCTATGTCACGTCTTCATGGCTCACCTCGTCGGTAGGAGGATAGAGGGCGAAAAGTTCTGGGTGGCGGTTGTTCTGTCTGGCTTCGAGGTTCAAGCGGTCGAGGTCCTCAGGGTTACTGAACTGCAGGAGGCCGTCTATACGAGGGTCTGGCTGAAGCCCCCGGAGGTTGAAATCAGAAGAGGTGAGAGTGGTGTGAGAGCTTTCGTCATCACACAACACTGCCAATGACGGAGACTTCGTCTGAGGATCAGAGAGGCAGTAAATGAGTTACCTAAGTCATCTTATAAGATTACAATTCTAACGCAACAAGAGAATGAGTACTTTGCTGTTTAACAAATAAAGACAAGAAAACAGTCTACCAGTCTAAAATGAGTCTTGTTCAATGGGCTGTCTAGAAAAATGTATCAGGCATCAGAAATATGAAATACTCTCCACGGAACAGTTAATGTTGATGTGTGTCTGCTCGTGAAACATTAATCTAGGCCCTAGGCTCTGAGGTGCTGTTAACTGTAGCTCTCTGAGGTTGTAACCTCTAAATGAACTTCTCTGAAGCAGAGGTAAAGCTTTGGTCTTCCTTTTCTGGGACGATCCCCATTTTCATCATAGAGTTTGTGATTATAACATCTGAAAAGATTTGAAGATAACTGTACGTTCAAAGTTCTTGTCATTTTCTAATAGATTGACCTTCATGTCTTAAAGTCATGTAAATATGTACTGTTGTTATTTTTTTTACCCTACTTAATTACATACTGTAGTTCTATGTGTTATTTTATCATTTAGAACTGTTACTGTTATAACACTAATGCATTAGTACCGATTAAAAGAAAGGAACAAGCTACAGTATGAACATACGATCGTGTAGCTCATCGTATTAGTGCCCGTGAGCAAATAATCAGCGAGTTGCGCTGTTGGCCAATGTTTTGGTTATGAGATGTGGCGTTACTTCCTCACTTTGCACGTGATATATATTTGACTCTAGATCGGATCTCTGATTCTCGCTGTGTGTTTGACTGTGGGGACGTGGCAATGATAAATTGCCCTGAGGTGTGAGTAAATGTGTGGATGTGTGTGCATGGTGCCCTTTAATGGTGCCTTATAATAGAAACTCCAATCCATATCCAGGATATATTCATGGGCATCTGGGTCCTTCAGTGGTTACCAAGGATGAATTACTGATGAATGCATTGTGACTGTTACTCGTAGCAGGGGAATAACACTATTTGGCCAAAAGTTTGTGGACTTTGACCCATCAAACACCAATCATGGGCTTCCACATCATAACACAACTAGATGTTTGGAAGCTATGATCATTGAACCATAAGTGAAATCAGGACCTGATGTGATGTGCAGTCAGAGTTCATGTTCATCTCAAAGGATTAGGGTTAGGGTTAGCCCTCGTGTCTTCAGTGGGGTTGAGGGAAGCCCTCGTAATGCTGTTCACTCTGTCTTACCAGAGCTCATTTCGTGCACAGGACATTGTCATGATGTAACAAGTGTGGATGGTGCCTACACCTTCATAATTAGGTTATATAACTATGAGTTGGCCTTCTGTGGCTGTTTAATAAATCTGACTCTGGTCCAAGCTCATGAAAAGTAAATGCTGTGAAACAAGCTTGGCTAATTGAGACTTGGCAAGCCATAGCTGGAGCCAAAGGGACTGGCTGAAACGGAATGAATACTCACGCTACATTGTAGCCCTGGTCTTAAATAAAACACTGGTATAAAGGCAAAGAGTTGTGGGAAAATTCCCCTGGACTGTCCCGCTCTTCCTTCAACCTTCTGAGCTTCTCTCCCTTTACATGTTTCTCTTATGTCCTGCCACAAATTAGCACTCCCTTCAACCCTCTTGTGGTTCACGAGGATTAAATGCACAGGTGTGGTCACATCTGACTTTGTAAAGGCAGCATTATCAAATTAGTATCATAGAGAAATCACTGCATTTACCGGTTGCTCCTGTTTCTCAGGTTGGACATCAGACTCGAACGTTTGCTTCTGAAGTAATTTGTGAAACCCTGTCCTCTCTGAGTACGCGCTCCATCCATCCCCTTGGCATCTGTATGAAAGCCACGCAGTGTAAGTACAGACATGTGCATGCTTTCTAACAGGATCTTTGTTCAAATATTGACAAGCCTCCCTGCATCATAAGACAGAGGTAACTCGCAATTTATGCGTGAACATAAATTCGTAGATTTTAACTCACCTCCTGCCGACCACTAGCCAAGGCTGAGTGTAACCCTTCACACAGTCTCTCACATGGGGCTCCAGTTCCACCCTGCACACAAAAAATACGGGAACTTTTACAGACATTTCACTCTTTCTTCATGCCCTTCTGCACATTTGTTCTGAACTTTAAGGTTACAAACACAAACAAAATCTTCCGCTAAAATTTTTTTTTTCTTTAGTTGGAAAAATCTGGAGGAGTGACAAATGAAACTTTACTTCGGTTTGCTTCCATTTGTCACCACATAGGCACTGAGTCACTGCACCTTTATCCTTTCATTTCTATCCTGCTGGTCGTGGCCTCCACTAGGATGATAACGTTCCCAACTCCCGAGCATGAGGATTCACTGAACGTTTTAAAAAGCACAATCAGTCACTAAACTAACTGTGGGAATAGTTTTGGAGCAGTGGTGTTCATTACTCCTGTACTGTGCTCACTCAAGCTGTTCTGGGAACTCATCAAGGCAAAAAGTATTACTAACACACTGTTGTTGTTTTTTTAGTTTTGTTATATATCCTTTATATAAGCCACATTCTTAACAAAACTATAATGCCTTTATAATAAATTATGCTTTCTGTTTTTTACACTTTAATTATTCTTTTTTTCAGTTTCTTCAGGTTGGATTCACATCATAGTCTTAGCATTATTACAATAATTGTCATTCACCGTTATTAATGTGCAAATATTCCCAGGAGCAGGGCCATCAGAACTCACAAAAAAAAAAAAAAAAACATTAAACTCAATTCATAAGGGCAAAAATCCCCAATATTACAACAGAAATAAACGTGTTTGCAGTACAGAACAAGAATCATTCATGACACTTGTACGGGGTGAATTTTAATGTACTGTAACTCATCATTAAAATTATCTTAAACCACAAGATTGCATAATTAGGGGTGTGGCTGATTTGAGTAACAGTTGCATTGCAGGCGTCAGACCGCTAACTGTCACTAGACATCACTTTAGCTAACTTGCTAACTGGAATCGCTGTAGTTTAACGTTCCACAAGAAAAAGAGGAGATGACACGGGATAACGTGCAGGGTGTGGATGATGGAGTTAAGTCAAATGCAAAGAAACGTTAGCATTTAAATTAACATTAGCCACAATGGCCTTTTAGCTATGCTAAAATTAAACCTAAGCTAGCTAGCTTGTGGTGTACGAGGTAATTAGGCGTGTTCCAACCAACAGCCAGGCTTCATTCATTCCACCCATTTTCCTACATACAGATCAACCGGGGTTCAGGTGGAGTCAACTCCTGCCAAGATGGCGATGACCAGAACTCTAATAAAACACACTTCAGGAAACCTGTGGATGACGTCAGGGAGGGTTTGTCCAGTTCTTATTATACAGTCTCTGTTCGCTCACCATCCTCTATCAACTTCCACTTTCAATCTGACACAAGCTTGTTCCTCTCCTGATTGATGTACAGTCTCTAAGCAATGTTCAGCCGCAGCCTTGGGGTCAAACGCCTCGGTGGTCAGTTTGCAAATATGAATGCACATCAGCGCAGACAGGTGAGGAAATCCTCTCTCGTAAGGAGCACTGCTTAAAGACAGTGTGCGAGACTATTCTACCAGTGACTGACTGTTGGAGTACTACCTCATCTGCTGGTGTTGATAAAATTGATCAGATTATACACAAAGTGGCAGACAGACATTTCACAGCTGAGTTCAAATCCAGATCCAGGCATTCAACTGAGAGCAAACTCTACCTCTAAAAAAAAGTTCTGCTTCTCTTTAAACCTGATAAGTGCATCAAAGACCAGAATTGCGGCCTCCGAGTGGCGCAGTGGTAAAAGCGCTCGCCCTATCATCCGGAGATCGCTAGTTCGAATCCCGGGTGGTGCTGTAACCTCTCGCAGCCGGAGGTCTAGAGAAAGCTGATTGGCCGAGCTCTCTCAGACGTTACGCTCCCACGTTAATCACGGCTCTACAACCAGTCAGGGGCGTCTGTGAGCTCGCGCAATGGAGGGAGCGGATAGCGCTGTCCTCCAGTGTGTTACGCCGCCCCCAACGGTGCGCGAGCAAGCAGTTCGAAAAGATGCGGTCGGCTGGCGTCACGTGGTTCGGGGAAAACACGTGATAGTCTTCGGCCCTCACGGCTGAGTGGTAGTAGTAGCATTAATGTGAGAGCCCCCTAGTGACGGGGAGGAATTGGACACGACTAAATTAGGGGAAAATCGGGGAAAAATCAAAAAAAAAAAAAAAGACCAGAATTGCACAACATCAGTTTAATGATGTGCGTCACCTTGAAGAATTTCCCTTAACAAATCATCTTCTGCCTGTATCCAGATCAGTATGAGGAGATGCTGGAGCAGAACCTGTACTGACCGCTGCTGCCAGGTAATAAAGTAAACTGTGTACGTAACAGCCACCTTCAGCTCATCTTTACATCGCCTAGTTACAGGAAGGATGTTTGGAATTAGATAGTAACAATATAGAGCAAGTTATAAATAAATAAAATGCAGTAAATTAACCAGCACAAATGTTTTTTTAACATTAACCAGATTAATTATTTGCTCTGTAATTACCAACACCCAAATTTTACCAGGGGTTCTTCATGCCAACTGATGTTGGGAAACTGAAACTTGTCCTGTTTAACAAATTGTCTCCTGAAATTTGTAACAGATGCATTTAATTGCATACTTTTAGTGCTGCATAAAATTAATTAATTGCATAAAAGTCGAAATCGCAATATGGGCTGGTGAAATAATTTATTCGCTGTCATTTATTACAGGTAACATACGCACAGATGAGAATTCATGCAGGTATTGGTTAAATTGTGCAACCCTGCATGCTTTCGATACAAAAAGGGATATTTTTAACAACCCTGTGATTAAATGTGTTAAGTAAAAGAACATGGGCATCTCAAATGCTAACTATTTGTTGGAATACTGAGTCAACTTTAACAGCAGCCGCATGTCATGTCTCTAACTTGAAATAAAATCAATTATAGGACCCATGAACTCTATCTTGGATGTTGTGTCAGATAGAGGTGGTAGACCGGTCGCTATTTCCTCTTTTAAACAGATTGAAGATACTATTCATTTACCCTATATAAGATAAAGGGGCTCTTTATAAATATTATTATTTACCCCTATTGTATTATTCAATGCCATCTTACATGCACATACAGAAGCAGCTACAACGCACCTGCCACTGTTTGCATACTAGTTGCTACTGTTTGCAAAATGACAATCACTAAACGTGGCGTTCCAGAGAAAAAAAACATTTCTGTTCATTTGTTATTCAATAAGTTCATGTAGAGCAATGTTAAACCCAACTTTCCGTTGTCATCGTGATAGAGTGGTATTTCTAATAGTCATTTCTAATAGAAATGTATTAAAAGAGAGAATATTGGGAGCCCCTGGTTTACAGGTTATTATATGTACAGGTATACACACTAAAATCTCAATGCTTGACCACTTTGTTTACTAAAAACCTTAAACATTTCATAACTTACCCATCCTCAGGTACAGAATGGTAGGCAGTTCGACATTCCCTGTCCATTAAATCCACCTCCAGGTCATCATCAGGGAACTCGCCCAGCTCCTGCATGAGCTCGGCATCTCCGCTGCGCAGCTGCGTCATCAGGAATTCCTCCACGTCCAACGGCTCCACTGCGTCATAAGACTGAGGCTGAACAAACACGAGCACCGTTAATCCACTGCATACATCTCCACTAGTTGATGTTTTTTGTATGGACAGTGACCACTGTTTAATACTTAAGTTTCATATAACAAATAAAATAGCAGTTTATGTATCACTGCATTGTGGATCATGTCAAGATCTAAAACTATAATACACATCTGCTGTATCAAAAAAAGATCACAGTCATAGTTATGTCTGCATAAGCTTATTGGAAAGTCAAATTCTAGATAATACATTCACTTCAAAAAATAACACATTTTCAAATGAAATATTCTTGAATCTAGCCAAACCCTATCTATAATTACTTAAAATCTGATTGCAACAAATCAAACATATGATCATTAATCTTCCTAAAACTAGGGAATGTATCTGCCAAATGGAACATGACATCTCCTCTTGCATTTTTACTAATTATTAAGAAATAAACTTATATTTGGTTTGTTGTAATCCTATTTTAAGAGGGCTAAGATAACTATATTCAAGATATTTTCACTTGCCAATATCATTATTCGCAGTGTTGCTCATAGAGAGAGCTTTCCTTTTTCAGAGATATTCAGCAAAAGTGATCTACTGTAGTCGTCTAGCACAAAGCAGAAGCCACAGAGAGCTTGATCCCTGCTTCACAGAGTTCATTTCCCTTATCCAGTTCTGCAGTCGTTCCTCAAACCACAACTGATTAACTAAGATATGGTCAGCGGTTGCAAAATCCTGAGCGTACAGAAAAGAAAACTACAGACGTTAAGTCTTCTCTTTCAAGAAGATCTAGAAATACAAGGAAATAGATTGTCAAAGATAGAGTTCAGTTTTCATGGTGAGCAGCCGAATGGAGTCATTTTCTGTAGTGATTCTGAAAAGTACAGTATGGCTCAACAATCATTTCAGTAGCAACGAAGATACAGTGAGGGTATACTAAACTAGAAAGGGTGTTCCTTCATCTGGATGGCAGCACCTTCAGGAAAATAACACGTCCATGTGCTTTAGGCGTTCTTTATTTACAGCTCGAGGTTGTGCCTGCATTTCAATGTGACACTACTGCAACTCACTGATGAAAGTGAAATTCAAAGCAATAGGGAATTTTAATTAATTTCTGATGCAAGATTAATTCTTATGAAAGCAGTTTGCTGATTGTTTTCCACTGAAGAAATGAAGCAAAATAAGTTATTAAAAAAAAAAAAAGCAATTCAGTGAAGTGTTTGCTTATCAGAGTGGCATCCGCATATCTCGAATGGAAAGCAGTAGGCGTATCACGTTTCACATGTTGGTGTGACTGCTTTTCTGTCTAGAATGAATCTTTTCTCAGGCAAAATATTACCTACAGTATAAGCAATACAACAGCACGGAGAAGGACACTAGTCTATAAATGATACTAGAATTCATATCACCTGACAACATCATGCTTTATTCCCCTGAATATTTTTTGTTCCTCTCAACGAAAAGCTTTCTCATCTTATTTAATAATCATATTAATAATAATAATAATAACAATAATAATAATAATATGAAATATATAAAACAAACAGCTGACTGGTAAACTCAATAACCCTGCTAAAATTCACAGCTGGAGGGATGAGACAGAGTGAATAATTTATCAATACACATAGGAACTGCTTCACACACACATCAGAAACTATACACTGCCTTCAGTAATATCCAGCTATTACACAGGACAATAACAGCTGGGCATGTTGTATCATGACTGTGCTCAGGCATGTTGATGAACAACTTAGCAGTGTGTCAGTGCCTCGAGTAATAATTCATCCATGCAGCAATCCAAAGACAGACCCCGAGCTACGAAAAAACTTGGGGAACAACAAAGGAAATGCTTTTCTGTAGGGCAGAAGTCATCGGTTTTATAATTGGCTCATTAGTTTTATTTTTAGAACGCTTAACAACAGAAAGCGAACTCTGAAATTCGAATCTTTTAAAAAGCGTAAAAAGCGTAATTGTAAATGTTATGAAACTTTAAAGTACAAGTAATTATTGAAAAATACTAATTAGTTTGTGTGATACCGCACCTAGAAAGCATTCTGATCAGACTGATTAGATTCATCATAATCCAGGACTACATTATATCATAGTGTCAGGTTATGCTTTTTTTTTTTTTTTTTTTATTAAACAGAAACACTTTTATTCAATTCTGTCTTAAATCAAACCCGAGTTGTAGAGAGGTACTTTACAATAGGTCTTGGTCTTCTGCAGTCCCTTTGAGCTAAATCACGTTGGTATCTTTTAAAGTTATGGTGTGTACACTTTTTTTTTTCTCCCCACAACTAACAATATGGATATTTCTGAGCGGAATCAATCAATTCTAAATAATTTGTTCTAAGTACACTAGAAATATGGACTGAACTTTGTCCATGTGACAAACGTCATGATTGGTGTGCAGAGCAGAAAAATTTATAACAACTAAGACATATTGCAAAGTAGTTACATACACACACAAATTCTGATTTAAGATAAGAGACTTGAATGGAGGAATACAAGCTAATACAGCGGGGATAACAAAATGTATTGAGATTGTGTAATCACTCGTTTAAAATTATTATCATTAACCTTGATTAAAATATAGAATTTAAAAAGTAAATAAATCCTGTATCCACACTGTATCCTAATGCTAGAACCTTTGCAGATTTTTTCACAGGTGCTCAGGTATTGATATTTATAGTCATTCCCTAAATGCCTTCAAAACTTTAAAGCGCTGATGAACAGTGTTTCTGAGAGAGTGGGTTTAAATGGGAGAAAATGTAAAAATATCTTCCGTTTTACTTGGTTCTCTTAAGAAATTGAAGAGAGAATCGTGAATGTCCAGTGAATGTCCACGGCCATCTCTAGTCCAGTCCTGTCTAGTCTCTGAATAAAACAAAAGAAAAGGCTTTCTTTAACAGCCATGTGCACTTTACTGTTGCTTGAGATTCTTTAAAAGCATCCTGCGGCTCATATAACAAACTCAGTCAGACTCATTGGTCTTTTTGCCAATATGTCACACACACACACACACACACATCAATGCTGTCAGTGCTCTGCTTAAAGTCCTATTATACAAAGTTAGTTTCACCCGAGGAATGTGATTGGACGAGATCGATTCCATGAATGGTGATAAGAGACAGTTACAGCAC